>LVTN01000116.1:2385-29686 GCA_001649415.1 Musa itinerans | reverse complement strand
AGCCTGTGATCCAAGCTTGTCCATGTGCCTCCGAGGCCAAAATTCTCTTACAGCAGAAATTAAGAATCATAAAAAATAATGTGATTATGCAGAATTATCTTTTGAAGGTCCAAAATTCTAATGTAATTAGCACTTGGGATTGCAGTGCTGACACTGATGATTTGACGCCTAAGAAATTATTTGTAGGAACAAACACCGCCATGACTTGTGGTAAAAAAGTTAAATCTTAATGAATCAGTCTATATATCAAAACATGTTTATGTCACTTGCTGTGTTGGAGGAAGATATTTCTTTTTCTTTTCTTTTTTTTCTCTTTCAAGGAAAGATTGAAAAGAGAGCACATTTAGCTGCAGTGCTGAGTGTTCCAAGATAGACGCCCACATAAATATAAATATATATTTCTTTTATCTTGTGTCATTTCCCTGTCACGTACGAATCCAAATCCCTTATCTCCTTGTTTTTTTCTTTATTCTTCTCCTAGTCTCTCATATATATATATATATATATATATATATATATATATATGCACATCGTTCTCTCTTGTTCTTTCTTTCTCACGAGTAATTGATGGCTCCTTGAATTTGGTGTGGTGGCCAGTTGTGAGGCAGAGACGTTTGCTGTGGAAAGCGACGGAAATGTGAAAAGTTGCAGGTGATGTGGGGTTGGGTGGAGAAAGGGATGGAAGTGTCTTTATATGCTTTTCCTTTCTTCCTTTCTTTTCAAGCCTAAAAAACAACTTCCCCTCCATCATAGTAAAACTCGAGGAATTCCCAGCATGGTTTGTCTCCTTTCTTTTTCCTTCTTGTACACGACCTGAAAAATTGCAGAACGAGACGAGAAGGATTGGAAGACGACATTTAGGTGAACCACCAGAACTGCCATTACATACAGCAAAAAAATACAACAAAGTCGGCGGAGGTGTTGACTATTCCATTCCTTGTTCCTTCTCGTGACTTTTGTTGCAAGGCTTAGTTCCTTCTCACCGATGCAATACTCAAAATATTTGTTTGATGAGGATGCGTTCGTCATTTGATTTAGATGCAACCCGTTCTTACCTCAACCACCGATTCATTCTACCAAACTTAGTAATCGAGACCATTGCCATTTGCTTATGAAGCTTGAATTAATCTTCTCAGATGAGGATCTTTGCTTAGCAAATCCCAGACGTCGTTATGACTAATAAGATACGTGACAGAATGGATTAGGCAGCGTGTTAGATCATCGTATACTGCTCTTGCGAGGCACCTTGCTATTGGAATTATCTACGATTTGCCGTCATTCGCTGTCCCGATCCATTAAGGTCGTGGTCGCCGCCTCCGTTCTTACGATTCATCGTTTCATCGATCCTCGATCTTGTATCTTTTGTTTGGCGATTACCTAATGACTTCTTGCACTGATGGCTTCGTGATGTTCCCTTCTTGTTGCTTGACTTGTTTTTTACATCTAGGGTTCCTCTCGATGGTCGATGTTCTACCAAACAGTGTTAAGATCAGTAGGAAGGGGTTGGCTTAGGTGATGTCGCATATGTTCATGGCGCATATCCTGCACATTTACGATGGCGTTGCATGCGTCGTGCACGTATATACAGGAGGGGAATATAACAGCCATGCGACTTGTGCATACTCTTTTAGCATGCATATTAATTTATTTATATTTATTTATATTTTGAATTATTTGACGAGAAAAAATACATTACGTCATGAAGGATATACTTGCAAACATGATCAGAAGAATCGTATTTTGGTCGAGAAGACTACGATTGCACCAGGCTAGAGAAGCATGCACCATGATGAAATAACAGGAGGCCATTACCTGCATTTCTTTCGACATATTTGCTGTAGTGATGATGAACAACGAGAATAGTGTTATATGATTGTGGCAGGCAGGCGGCTGGAAATCATATCACGTATTATTCGTGTTAGCAATCATAACATTAGTTGATGAATTCCAGCCTAGAAGGATTTACGAAATTTCCTTCCTTGATCGGAACCATATTCTCAATGGTCTCATTCGGAAGTCGATGCAGCCCACTGCCGTGGTCAAAGTTTGTGAACTGAAAACAACATTACACCTCAATCGGAAAACCAAACCGGTGCAGCGGCTATGTTTATTACTGTCATACAATATCTCGAGAGACCACAAGAAGGAAAGAAGGAAACCGATAGCCTTCGCAGGTCCAAACCTACTCTCGTGCTTTGGTCCAAAGCTGATCAAGACAAGGATGGCGATCGTGCCGATTGACGTGCAGTGATTGCGAACCATGATGGCCCATCCTCCTGGTGTGACATGATGGATTCGCATGTTGGATCTGAAAGATCTAGCGAGATTAAGCATGCTAATTCTAAGTCATCCATTTTAGACCCAGGGAGGGAGGGACGCTGCGTGTTCCTCTTTATCTTTTTGCTCTTCTTATGGTCGGATTCATTATGGCTATGGTGTAAGCAATATAAACGGAATCAATCATTCTTGCACGCTTGTACTCTTCTTCCTCGGTGGAGATTACAGATGAGGTTGTCATTATTTCCTATGGGCTGCCAAATTGGTATGGAAAGTGGCACGATCAATGGCGAGGAAGACGCAGGGTGAGAATGCCACGAGCTGTGGTTGGAGCAGACAACTAATCCATGATGTTATCATCAACTTGCTGAAAAATCATTAGTCAAGTCCACCAAAGAAGTCTACTACTGTTTCGAGGCAGGACGATGGAGATGGATTGTTTTTTGTTTCAATAAAAAACAAAGGTTGCATTAGTGTTTGTTCTTTTCCCTATCAGTTACTCCTAACCCTAATCTATCTGCTCATTCCCTGCCGACGTTTGGAGATATGCATACAGCAAGCGAGAAGGTCAATGACATGCGTTCCGTGGAAGGCAATGTGGAGTTGTCAACGCGTCCAACATCTTTGCTAGCATTAGTTTCTTCGATGTGTACATCACGAGAGAACAAGGATATTTATCTACCATGGATTATTTCTACGTCTTGGACTCGGCGGCGTCTGTGGCCACCCAAGAGTCCGTTCCGAGCAAGGCTGCAGCGTACGCTTCAGGTCGAAAGGAAAAGTCCGGATGGTAAAGAAGCCCTCTCGATGGGTTTCCCAAGGACGGAATCCACGAGGAAACCGACGGAGATGTTGTCGCTTTTGATCAAAGTTGGAAGAGAGAGAGGACCACTGCAAGTGCATGCCGGGGGAGAACTCCGTCACCACCACAGGACAAAGCAGACAGCCACGGCCATCCCTTTCTGCTCTCCCATGCCGTCTCTGTATATGTATAGAGAGCGAGACAGAGAGAGGAGGCGGTCATGTCCGGCCCTACGTGACGTGATGGGTGGTGAGATACATAAATTTAAAGCAAATCTCTCTCTCTCTCTCTCTCTCCGGGGTTGTCACCTTCTGGGCAAACCAATACATGGAAGGAAGCCATCAATCCACTACCAAAAAACCAACCACAGGCGGCCACTACTTTGCCCGTTCTTCATGTGAACAGCTAACGCAGAATGGCTCGAGAGGGACAAGTCTGCATGAAGACTTCTAAAGTTACCACACAATGACCTGACCTGGTTTTATATATATATATATATATATATGAGTGTATGATAATTCCAAACGAGACAACAAATATGTGGAATAATTCTAGGGAAGGCCCCATCGAACCTTATTATAATTCCAGTTGAGATTGGAATCAAAATTTGATCTTTCCAGCTAGGAATTTCCATTCTGAAGAAGGGCATAATTTTCCTTCATCTAATGATCTCTTTAATAATGACAAGAAAGAAATATTCCCTTTGTTGCAATAGACGATTCCAGACATGTATATGCAAGCAAATAACATAATTATTGTATCAACTCAAAAGATCATCAGAGAAATTTAACCGCTATAAAGAAAATGCCTCCAGGATTCGATTTAAGATAAAGTTTGCTTATTTTAGTAAAAAGGATGTCATAAAAGCTATCATCAGAGCTAATTTGAAGACGAAATAAGACAAACAATAAGCACGGTGAATAAGATACACAATCAATTCCAAGAAGAAGTACAATCTTGCAAGATAAGATTCCGATCCAGCAGCTAATTCTATTACGACAATCTTGATTTTGTTCTTATATAACGTAAGATCGATAGTGTGCATATTTGACTAAATTATAGATAGTATAAATTGAAGGTTGAATATTTTTTTTCCAGATGCAGTTCTTAGTCTGGACGGCAAGTTAGACCTAATTTTGGACAGTGTTTCCGATTGGATCTTAGCGTAGAGTATAATTCAACGTGACGCATATACCATATAACCAGCGATGACCAACCACATAGTTTGAAGTCAATTTTCTACCCAAGATTTTATTATCCAACAAGAATAGGAAACAAACTGTGTGGATATCTCTGACATTGGGAGCGATGGATTAGTTGACGGAAAACATATCATTGTTTATCTTCATCGCGTATTTCTATATTTATTTGGTCTGCACGCTCGATGAATCGATACAATGGTTGTGATGAGGCTGGACGAGATGACAGATTGATTGACTCTTTGGGTTACCAAGGAAATGGTACCTTTTGTTTATTGTTATATTGATAGTCCATTATGGCTCTTTCATTATTGTAGGGTAGATTTATATTGCCTGATTCTGAAGTCACTATACTTTGTATACCTTTCTTGTCTTGCCTGGAAAGGAAGTCAAACTCGATCGAGAGCAGGAACAGCATGGCAAGTGCCGGATTGAGAGATCTTGATGACATTTGGAGGCAAAAGCCCCACTCAGTGAGAGGCATTAGATGGATATGTACGATTTCGCGTGGTGAAGCAGGTCATCAATCCCCTTCAATTCATGTGGCCCCCCTGCGCTCATCAATCTCCTCTCTCTCTCCTTATCCTCTGCTTCGCAGATATTTCACATGGAGGCTGCGATCACTCGCTATACGATTGCAGCCCCATCGAAGGCTATATTTGTTCATTGCATCCCACGCCTTTCTATTTCATCGCTAATTGACCCCAAACCCACCTTATGGGCCCCACGGCAGTGGATTATACAATTGAACAAAACATCTCGATCGAAATCGTCACGATGATTGACACCGACGTGCTCGATCATAGTTTAAGCTAACATGCATCGTTAAAAGATGTTTTATATCTAAAGAAAATTATAGTCAATGGCCGAGAAGCATAAATATATTTCCTTGCAATAAGTTGTGATTAGCAGTAGATCAGGCTACCATTATCACGAGTATTAAAGGTTGTATATACTCTTCCCCTGGGAAGATGTTACGGGATCCATCACAATTAATCCTTCTTAATTGCTCGAACAACTATGCTTCTTCTACCCAAGTCCATCCCCCCCCTTGCCCCTTCGCTCAAGGCATCGGACCGTGGAAGCTGCTATATACTTGGCTCTGACCGTCCCATCGAATACAAGGCCGTGTGGATGAGGGGAGCTCGTGGCATCCTGATCTCCAAAGAGCTGAATGATGTATCACGTGCTTGTTCTTTCCTTCATCCATTAGGTCTATGCGTCATCGTGTTTCTCGTTCGGCGTTAGGTCGGGGAAAGGGCCAGTGTCAGACCAGAAACATTCAACTCCCACGTAGTAGAGTTGGTTGAAGGAGGAAGGCTTGCGGAGTTGGCAAGCATGAGCAGTGTCAAGTAGTTTGGATTAGATGATATGTAAGCCAGGAAAGAGACAGGTGAGGCGAAGAGATACGTTGTCCTCTTTGGTTGGCTCCGGCATGGACGTACATGTGACGCCTTGGAGACCATGCCTCGCATGTGATGCAGCGATTGCGAAAGAATACACTAGGGGGAAAGGAGACAAGTAGATTTCTAATAGAATGCAACGTGGGCGGTGGCGACAAAAGCCATTGCTCGCTAAGCCACGCCACCCCAAACCGAGCCCTCCCTTCCAATCCATTGCTGGGTTCACCGGCGAGACGTGAGAGGTTGTCTCCCGGAAGAAAAAGTATTGATGCTGTGTCATCAGAAACTGGCGAGGGAGAACATGACAATTCGGTGAAACTTCATGATCCTTCATTTGCATTGCGTTGCACTGCGTCGTCGTGGCTGAGGCTTCTTCGTTGAGCATATATAGTGTGAAGGACAGGTCTCCATTGCGTTTGATGAATCATGGTCCACTGTACTTTTCATCCTATGCATGCATGCATGCATGCATGCACATGAATGAATACTTTCTTTTATCCCTCCTTTCCTAAGTCTTTTACTGCGTGCAAGCCGAAGAAGAAGAAGAAGAGAAAAAAAAAAGGGGTGATGCTGCTGGAGGCACGGAATTTTACGAGTCCCGAGGAGAGCAGGTGTGCAGTTAAAGCAAAGGGAAACAGGTGAAAGGACTCGGGAACAGTACCCACCTTCCTTCAGCACGGCTCTCTGCCGGAGTTGCCGTTCCAGATGCAGTTCTAACGTAAGAACAAAAGCACCCACTTGGTATGCCCGCAGATGAATCGATGGCAATGGTTAATACTATTCATGGACAGATAAACTATGTACAGCAGCAGACACAAACAGAGCAGGAGCTCAAGAACAGTGATGGCAGATGCCCCTCTCTCTCTCTGGACACAACTTTGTATCTTTCTCTGTTGCATTTCCTGGTCTTGGCGTCCGTACAAATGGTGGTCAGTGGGTAGCGGTAGCATACGAATCATCATTACAAGACTATTCAGCGGTGTCAACGAGAGAGAGAGAGAGAGAGAGAAAAGAAAAAGGAAAAGAGAGCGGAGCATTAAAAGGGCGAGCGATCAGTGCAGCGACCACCGCATCATCATCAACATCCTCCATCCATCCTTCGTTCCTCCCTTGAGACCACCACTTGCTGGGGATGGCGGACCCCCAGCACCGCCACGCTTCCGTGGTGGCCAAGGCACAGACACGTCCCCGCCGGCGACGTGACGTGGACGTGGCTCGGTTGGGTTCCTGCACGGACTTCAATTAGCTTTTGCCCGTACCGACTAAGTTTGGGGAACTCTGAAATTGCTGTCCTGCGACAACCTGCGTTCCATTTTTCTTTCCTTTTTTTTATCAAAACCCAACCTTTCGACTTTATTCTTCTACCATATAAATCAGACCAAATCATAATATCTTAAGTTGGCTTGATTTGGCTTCTTTAGGTGAAGTTCCCAAATGATAATTTATTTGATTTGATTGAATTTCTTCATACACTGCATCAAGGCAGACCCTCTGTTCTGCTGACATCTTATTTTATACTTTTTTATTTTTATTCAAAAAAGAAACCTAATATATTGATCAAACAGACACATGAAAATTCAGAATTGGTGTATGGATCCGATTACAGACAAATTTTAGTACGAAAGGTTACAGAAGGCATCCAATCCGATAGCCTGTGGATTTCGTGCACCGAATCAATAATTAAACGCTTTCTAAATCTTGATTATTTTTGTTTCATTAACGAACTCAATCACATAAAAAAATCATGATCTTTGTCTAAACAGGAGAGCTTAAAACTGTTTCCCTACAACGGCGAGTCATAATGATGGTATGTTTGAGGTGATATGTGTAATATGATTTTGTGATTTAAACTCTCGATTATTCCGCATAATGCGGTAATAAAAACGATCATCCCCTGTGACTTGTGATGACTTGCGATGGCAAGCATCCACAGATTTACTTGTCCCAGCGATCCAAACAAACATATATTGTATATTAGAATCTGTCTTTTACATTTGTAATGAGACAGAACGCCAATCAACTTCAGTAGAAAACGACACAGCTCGTCTGGGAATTCCCATCCATTCAGGCAGTTCTCTCCGGCAGACAAAGCTGAAAAATAGATGCCCAGTATTACCTGCACGAAGCTGACAACAACGGGCAGCGTGAATTATAATAATGGACTGTGATCCCTCTCCTAACAATCCGCCCTTTCTTCTCGGCGGCAAGGATAGGATTCATCGTTCTAATCGACCGGATACGTAAAAGCAATGGCTGAAAGGTGTGGGAGATGGGCGACCCCCTAACTCCGTCGTATCTCCTGTGCGTCGTCGTCTCTTCGCTGTTGGCTCGACCGCCTCTCTCCGGCGTCTTCATTGATGTCCGCAACGTGCGACTGTCAGTACCCAAACTCCGAGGAAAATTCATAATCAAAATAGTAACTCATTAACTTCATTTTCTTTACTTGGTTTATCATTAAACAATTACTCTGCCCGTTTTCTCTCGTCTCGTGAGTGTATAAATACTGCACCACCACGCCTTCCTTACGCCATTTCGTCCTTCTACCATCTCATAACTTTTCCTCCCCGCCCCCCTCTCTCTCTCTCTCTCTCGCGAATGAATCTGTCGTCCTCCTCCGCTATCAACAGCTTATAGCAGCGGCGAGGCATAACCTAGTGGTGGTGGTGGGAGCCTGATTTGGATCGACCACGTACAGAAAAGATCATGGCCGTGCAAGCGCAGCATCCCTCCAATTTTGCTTTCTCCCCGGATTTCCGCGGCCGGTGAGCCAACCTTGCCTTCCCACTTTTACTTGCTCTCGAGCGATTCATTCCTTGTCGCATGGGATTCCATATCCGGCATCCTGTCTACCTCTGCTCAGTTTAGGAAGGCTTATTACGTAATTGCGTCGATCATATAATTCCAAGCGTTTCGGTTTCGGTCTCTTTTCTCCGTACTATTACTTACCTTCGTTCCTTCCTTCAATATATATGCAGGGCCGGGAACAATGTAATGGAAGACCTCCAGATGCTGCTGGAACATCACGATATGTTGAGCCGGTACAGCACCCACCTCGGTGGCGTTAACAATGCCACCGTGTTCAGTGATCCCCAGAGCGAGCTTACATGCTTTGCCTCCGGGACGAGGAAGCGGGGGCGGGAAGAGCCGCCCACGGTGGTGCTGCAATCTAACCTCGAGTCCGTCTTGCCGCCGTTCTGCTACCCTAACCTCGCGATGGTAACCGCTGTCCCGGAGAGGGCTCTTGCTGCGGCCTTATCCGCCCCCGGCTGTCATCAGACCCGCCTGCTCGATTCCGGCGGTACCTCCACCAGCGGTCGGCCCGCGTCCCCTCTCACCCAAGATCTCGTCTCCCATCTCTCTTACCAGAATGCCGAGATCGATGAACTCATCCGCCTTCAGGTATTACGACTATATTATCCTCTTATTTTCTGTCTCTGTGAGTACTTTTGTTTGTTCTTCGGCTTTTTCGGTGCCAAAATAATTGATATCTATATCCCTTTGAAGAGGGAACGACTGCGGAGTGGGCTGGAGGAGGTGCGGAATAGGCATTGTAAGGCGCTGCTATGGTGCGTGGAGCAGCGGGTGGCGAAGAGGCTGAGGGAGAAGGAGGCGGAGCTGGAGAAGGCGCGGCGGTTGAACGCGGAGCTGGAGGAGACGGTGCGCCAGCTGACCGCGGAGACCGAGCTGTGGTTCGGTGTTGCCAAAAACAACGAGTCCGTCGCCGCCAGCCTGCGGGCTAATCTCGAGCAGGTCCTCCTCCACAACGCCGCGGCCGCCCAGGTCAAAGAGGGCTACGGCGACACCGACGACGATGCCCAGTCATGCCGTTCGGCGGTGGCGGATAGGAGGCACGCCTCGTCGCCGGCGACGGAGGCGGAGGAGGTCCGCCGGCGGCCGAGGGCGGCGTGCAGGTCGTGCGGCGAAAGGGACGTGTGCGTTCTGCTGCTCCCCTGCAGGCACCTTTGCTTATGCAAGATCTGCGAGTCGATGATAGACGCGTGTCCAGTGTGTGGTTCCTCTAAGAACGCGTGCCTTCAGATCGCGATGTCGTGAAAATCTCGGCCGTCCGTTTCGGTCTCCTTTTACGAGTCCTGTTATGTTTGGACTTCTCTTTGTAAGACCTGCACATTTATTTCTTGCTAAAGATTTTCTAGATTTAAAGCATTTATGTTCTGTGGTTTGCTTATCACAAAATTAACTGATGATGCCTTTTTCTCTCTGCCTTCGAATTTGGGATTTGAAGGTATCTCTTCCGAGCGAACCCTTTCTCTGCTGTAGGGGGATTCTTTTAGCCTCTCCGGCTGTTGGGTATTCGATTGCGGTGTTTGTATGGAAAATTATTTGAAGACTCCAGCAAGATTATTATATGTCGATAATTATTATTGTCGTTTAGATGACCCTAATAAAGAGGGCCACGGGGGTGGGGCAGGGCACACAAGGGAAAGGGAAAGATCTTGTGGGGCCCGTCACGGACTGTGTACTATAGACAAGTAATGGATGGTGGGTTCAGGATATGCTCCATTATTATATAGGCTTTATAGCAGAGAATAATGACATGGGGCGGGGGGAACACCAAAAGTGGCAGTATTCTGGTTGTATTATATGATGCCGCCTCATGTGATTTGGTCAGGAGTTAATGGATGCTTAGTGTCATGGCTAAGCCGTGCAGGCCGACAGATGGGATGCACTGCACTCCGCCACTAATTTTGTTTGAGACAACCAAGGAAGGTGTTGGGTGGTGTTCATGGGGAGACTTCCTTTTTATCTCATGCCATCCATTATTTCCGCACCGTGGTGCCATTATCACTTCCTCTTTTGCTTTTAGGTTTCGGGTGGGGGCATTTGGTGGAGGGAGGATCTCATGAATTTGGCGATTGGGTTGTTGGTTTGGTGGCGGAGGTCTCATAAATTCTCCATGGTAATCTAGAGTAATTCTATAGGATATAATATTATATATACATAGAGATGTTTGACTTACAAATCCTGCAACATCTGCAGGAGCTTAGATGACGTTTCCGCTCGTTGCTAACCCTTCATACATATTCCTCGGGAAGAGCATTTGATTGCGATGAATCTGGTCAAAGCTAGACGATTACATATATATGAATATACCATCGTAGAGACACCATATTCGAAGTATTTAACTGTTCAGCATGTGGGTACGAGTCCCTCTCTCCTGCATCCGAGTTGTAGGATTGATTCACCTTGATCTCCTGCCCCTGGAGTTTTACTGCGAGACCACACTGTTCATCGTCTAACCCTGGGAACGATCTCTATTCATCCGGATGAGAAGCAGTGGTCGACATGAACAGTTACCATAAGTAGCTACTGGTGCATGAAGCACCGGAAATAAAAGCAACCGCGGGAGATGCATGTGACATGATGGGGTATGCAACTAGGGCTGGTTCTTCTTCTTCACGCTCCATGTGCGATTGCCTTCTTCCAAACACAATTAATACCATGTACTGGACGTGAAAATTTCGTACATGCTTGAACTCACAGGTCGATTGTCCTCATCTACGTTTACCGACGTACAGAGGTCCTGAATCGTGTTGGCAATTAGTACTACATGGGTTCAATCAGCGCCTCAGAAGTTGTATGCAGTGGGTGCCGATATTGGATGGTTTTGGACTGTATCATTCAACCTTGTTCTGAGCACTGAGAAAAGTTCGACGTAAAGTTGCAGGCAATCACCCTACAGAACCATATTTGAAACACTGTATCAAAGTGGCCGCAGAGGGTGCAGAGCAGAGAGGTAATAAAGCGTCTGCGGAAACCTTCCATGACTTAGAACATTTTCTTTATCTTTTGCTTGTCTCTTCTTTGTTCCTTTTAATTTTTTTTTTTCTCGGCTAAGCTCGAAGGCTATGGAGCAGGACAAAAGGAAAAGTGATGTGCATCACATTTATGGCATCAGATGCCACCGGCAAAGCCCTCACATGCCTCGCTTTAGACTACCGATACATGTTTCTTTCGCCCAACCATATGCATGCATTATGTCATTTTCCACTAGAGTAATGCCCCATGGCATGTGAAGTGGTGAAAGCTAAAACCCACTCCATCCCATTAAGCCCACCAACTCTTCGTCCTCTCGGCCTTGGGTTCGGTGGAGAAGATGAAGGGAAAAAGGCATATATGGTTGTCACCCATATCTCGGTGTCCTCGTGACAATATATTAAAGCAGCACTTTGCTTTCGTCCGACACTCTTCTGGCCGTTTCCTTGGCTTAACAGGTGGTGGTAATTGACCCACGCTGAGCGAGCGAATGGAGCCCTAAGTTGCATGGGGAATGGAAAACGCCTTGAGTAGAAGACAGATGAACAGGTTTGCCTGCACTCAGTGGGTCGGGGTACAGAATGCTCATCGAAACCCTTGGCTTCCTGGGGTGTTCAAGCATGGTGGTGGGGGGTCCACGGGGGTTCGGCTGAGGTTGTTTGAACGTGGAAATCAGTTGACCTGTCCAGCTCTATGTCCTGTAGCTTTGCCACAGGTTTCTGGCCATTGAAGCTTAGGCCGGAGTGCTGTTGGGTGGTTTCTTTATCGCCTCCCCTTCGCTCCAGTTGGGTACCGCTATCCGCTACCAAGAAGCCTCCAAAAACTAATGCAAGAGGTCTCCCTCGAATCTCACAACCTTGTCAATAGAAAAAGGTCCACCTTTTCTTCCCCTCCCAAAGTCTGTGAGTGTTTACTTGCCTTGGTGCGTGGGATGTCCTTTCTCCTATTATTTTAAGAGCAGACACTTGTTTGGGGAGGCAAGCTTGCTCTTTTTCGTCTCTTCAAGGCAGCTTCCTTTACGGACATTACAGGGCTCTTTTAAAAGTTCTTGCAGCACCCAAATTAGACTTTATGTGATGGAAAATCTTCTAACAAGAGAGAGAGAGAGAGAGAGAGAGAGAGAGAGAGAGAGAGAGAGAGAGAGAGAGTGTGTGTCTATGTTTCCAGGAGTCTATCTACTCTTAGCAGTTGGTTGATGGAGTGTGACACCAACTGGGGTTTAATACGAAGCCATGGACCGTTCATGGGAATGTGGAAGATGACATCAACTGTAGTGAGAGGGGGGGACTGGGTTGAGAACATCCAATACATAAATTTTTCTTTCTGCTCATCGTTTCCATCTTTCGCTATAGAAGAGAGAGAAAAAGAAACAGAAAGATGGGCGGGCTATGTTTGATTACTATGGGATTCAATGCATGCATGTGATAGAGCCTTTTCGTACTCTTTTTTTCTATTACGTGGCTGTAGCGAGAGCTGTGTGCATACGTATCAAACACATCCATCTCCCTCGTGAATAATTATCATTCAGCAGAAGCCATATGTCCTTGAGTTTCTGAGCGTTCAATCAGCCGGACTTCTGGCCTCATCGACGTGTTCTTTCTCATGGACATTTACTTTTTCGCCAGAGAATAAATTCATCACAGTTGGGACCAAACTACGTCCTATCCCGTGTTCCATCCTGCAAATTGTAATTCCTATACACGAGTACTTCTCATTGACCCTTTATCTTGTGAAACTTCGTCCTGTCAGCACAGGAGGAGAAAGGAAGGCAGTGGTAAACTTCATACAAGGCCAGTGAGCAAGGGAGAAAACACTGATGGAGACTGGTCACTGGATTAAAATATGATGGCATGCAAGCTCGTCCCGGTAGAGACGTGCTACCTATAGAGGGTCATTTGGACGTTAGCCAGGGGCGGAAGCTGCAGCGTTGGAGGAGGTGGACGGACGTCTGAGAGAGAGGAGAGGACCGCCACAGCCCACAACAGTAGGAAAGATGCGCAGACGTGCTGTCGATTAGACTGCAATAAATAGGCTGCCTTCATGAAAGGCTGATGCCAAGGACCACCTCCGAGGTCACCATTGTAGACAGGACCTGAGGAGGGTGGATGCATGTGTAGGACGAGATGGTCCATGGTGGCTCCTAAAATAAATTCCAGTGATGCAGAGGTGTCAATGGTGTACAGTGGGGTGGGTTCCCGGTGCCGGATGCAAACAGAAATGGAGTGATGCAGTGCATAGTCAACAGCAACTTATTTCGCTGAATGTGATATGTTTCCTTTTGCTATGAATTCTAGTTTTACCCAGAGATGGATAGGAGTCAACTTTCACCAGTTTATGATCCCTCTGATTGAGGTTACGGTAGAAAGAAGATGTTTCTGAATCAGTGCACCATCTGATGCAGAAAGTTTGTAGAACTATAGGAGTCAACTTTCACCAGTTTATGATCCCTCTGATTGAGGTTACGGTAGAAAGAAGATGTTTCTGAATCAGTGCACCATCTGATGCAGAAAGTTTGTAGAACTGCTTATTTCATCTCTCTTGCTTGTACAGTTTGTTAACCAACATAGAAACCACGGCAGCTGACTGCAATCTGAGACCCCATGTTTTTCCAGATGCAAACCATTTGTACATGACGCGTTCTGAACATTTTTGAGTCGTAAGGTGTCGTGATCTTGGCAACGTTGAAGCAGTAAAGGAAGGCCATTTATTGTTCCATTCCTGTGAGAAATCCAGCCGATACATGTGAAAAGTCCTACAAGACTGCATGCCTACTGCTACCTTTCAGAAATTGATAATGATTTGTATATATGGTATGACAGAGCAGGAGAAACACAAGGAAGCTTGAACGTTGACCTTTGAATTGCTAGGCAATGCTAATCGTCGAGATTCGTGAATCTTTATGATGGACCAGGAACAGAGTGTTTCCAGAGGAGAGGCAATGTAGCGGCAAGAGCCGCAGCTCTGAAACTAGGCAGAAGACCAGTGGAAAGAGTCAGAAGAGAACACTAGTGAGACCCAAGCAGCTGGGAAGTCAGACAGGCTGAAATTTTTGCCGAACTTTGAGTCTTTGTGATGCCGCAATGCCTGACCATTGTTGCCAGTAAGAAAGGATCAAGTCAGCTCGTCCACCCACTAACTACATGGTTGGCTTCGACCTATCTCAAACTGCTATCTGATTCAGAGGAATGTTAGGTTCCTGCTTCTGACTTCGCTCGAGGTTAGGTGAGATCTGGCCTTGTGTCGGAAAATGCTGGTAGCATCAAGCAAGTCTGTATTCGTTTGGTTCATTCCACACGATCTGGTAAACCTGTGGATGCATGCATTTGACGACAAAGATGGTTATGATGGGATCGGCTGGATGTAGGATAATCTCCCTAATCAAATCCAAAGCAATCATCTAACATCAACATCGAACTCTATACTTACCGATGTCGAATCATGGCATCTGTACCCCCTAATGTGTATATATAGGACATTTTAGGAGGAAGTTTTTGTAGAGAATCATTAGGTTCCTTTTGGTAATCGAAGAAAGTCTACTTCGAAATCGATCCTGTAAGAGACTGAGAAACAAGCTATAAAAGATAAAACTGAATGCAGCACATAGAACATGACATGGACTTTCAAAGCCGAGATAGCCCATTACAGTTCCATGATGGGTGATGAGTTTATGTGATACAGATCACTGAGAGCGGGGGTGGAGTTATACAAGGATAATATACTGAAAGACCGAAAAGAGATGGATTTCTTTCTCATCACAGTGTCTGGGAAAGCGGGAAATCTAGTAGAAGCAAAAAGCTGGCAACTTAATCGTCCATTCTGATGCGCCCCGATCATTTCCACTGGTTGGCTACGATGTGAGCCAAATCTACAACCCTCTGCGAGTAGCCCCACTCGTTGTCGTACCAAGCAATCACCTTGACCATGTCGTCGCCCATCACCATGGTCAGCGACGAATCGACGGTCGATGACACATCGCTGCAGCGGAAGTCCACGGAGACAAGAGGCTCGTCGCAGACGGAGAGGATGCCCGTCAGCTCTTTGTCGGCAGCATCTCGGAACGCGGCATTGACCTCCTCGGCGAAGGTCTTCTTGGATACTTGCACAACAAGGTCGACGACCGAGACGTTAGGGGTGGGCACACGGAGGGCGATTCCGTTGAGTTTGCCCTTGAGGGAGGGGAGAACCAGGGCGACGGCCTTCGCGGCGCCGGTGGAGGTGGGGACTATGTTGAGGGCAGCGGCTCGCGCTCGACGGAGGTCGCGGTGGCTCGCATCAAGCAGCCTTTGGTCCCCGGTGTAGGAGTGAGTGGTGGTCATCGTTCCCTTGATGATTCCTGTCATGGGTTTGGATGGCAGAAACCATGTTACGTTCCCATGCAACAAGAAAAGCTAACGATAGCACATCTCATAAGTTAGCTATCATATATCATCATGAAAACTCAAACAGCAATCATGAATCCCACATTTGAAACCACACACAATATACCCTACGAAGATCACAAAACACGAAGCCCAATATAATTAGCACAAGCATGAGTAGACCAATATAATTTCAAATGCACTACTGCATGAATTCTATTAAGAGCTTAGAGGGCATGAAGAAGTTCCTATATGACATTTCTGATAGACAAGAAATATGAACCATGAGTCTTGTACAACTAGCATCATCCTATGCTTGGTGTAGTGACATTAATGGAAGCTTACCTGATGCGCATGCAGAATAGAACAAGGTTATATAAGCTATAAACAATAGTTATTTGACATCTCTTCTCCATTCCAATGTTCAGTGAGCTGCAAAGGGTCAAGTTTAACTTGATAACAACAGAAATGTAGTAAGTAATCAGAACATGTTCTGCAAGATGCTTGATTGTGTTTGTCTTTGACAGCTTTAAGATTCGTTATGGAGAATATCACAATGTCTTTTTTTGTCATATTGTCTTTAACTGATGAGACCATTGCCCACTGGAAATGGTTCAAGTCCTTTCTCCTTCACAGACCCATCTCCATCCTTTCCTAACATCACAACTAAGAAATCCATTCCTAATCTAAACAGAAATTTAGGAGTGTCTTCAGAGGAAACAGTAGCTCACCTGCCCAAAAAACAGGGACCCCAAAAACAGTAGTGGCATTAAGTAATTGGAGTTCAAAAGTTAATCTGATATGGGATTTATGGTTTCATGTGATGCAATGAATTTAATGCTCCCCAAAGATTGTTTTAAGAAGTTCCTCTGTCCACTCAAAATTTGAAGAGTTCAAATTTCTAGTGTCCATCCCCTGTATATCTTTTGTGGGAAAGTGAGTGTGACAGCAGAAGGTGCAGAGCAATGCAGAAGAAACAAATACCCAATATCTTCATGAAGCATATGGATTCAAGCACATAACCTCTCTAAAGGAACAAATCGGTAGAAATATAACTACAGAGCTTCTAATTCTTGGACCAAAGGTTGCATCTCATCGTAAAGAAAGGTATGTGGCGGAATGACGAGCAGGTTTCTTAGAAGCAGCAAAAGCAGGCTATGCTTTAAACACGAACAGGACACCTTTCATGATAGAAATGAATTAATGGAAGTTTTCTGTCATTATTATACTACTCGAAGAAACTAAAAAGACCTCTTATAGGTTCAACCTCCGATCCAACTGTGAACAAAGACATGATGCAACTGTAAACAGAGGTCATGACATCTCGTAATAGCAGGCTAGCGGAGCAAAGATGAAAGGCTCACCAAACTTCTGGTCGAGGATCTTGACGAAGGGGGCGAGGCAGTTGGTGGTGCAGGAGGCGTTGCTGATGATGGGCTCATCGGGGTTGTACGCATCCGCGTTGACGCCCACCACGTAGGTGGGGATGTCGCCTTTGCCCGGGGCGGTGATGAGCACCTTCTTGGCGCCGGCCTGGATGTGCTTCCCTGCTCCCTCCCTGTCCACGAACACCCCCGTCCCTTCGATCACCAAATCTATTCCCAACTCACTGCACACACAGGAGAGACAGAGACGACGCCAACAGTATTGACTTACTGCAACGATCTACGAATGAGCATGCACGCAGTGAGAGGAAGGGACGTGACCATACCCCCACGGAAGGTTGGCGGGGTTGCGGTTGGAGACGACCTTGATGACCTTGCCGTCGACGGAGATGGCGGAGTCGCCCTCGGGCTTGACGTCGGCGTCGAAGATGCCGAGGGTGGAGTCGTACTTGAGGAGGTGGGAGGCCTGCTTGACGCCTCCGGTGTCGTTGATGGCCACCACGTCCAGTGGCGAGTCCTTGCGCCCGTGCCAGCACCGCAGGAAGTTACGCCCGATGCGGCCGAACCCGTTGATGGCCACCTTTACCTTCGCCTCCGCCGCGCCCTTCCGGTACCCTCCGCTGCTGCCCACCTGCGCCGCCGGTTCCCACCCCACCACCAGAGAAACCCATAATCACTTCGTCAGGCTTCCCGCCGGGAAAGAAGAACAAATTAAACGACTGAAGCAGCCCAAGATTTGGACCAAATGTATAAATTATGTGGCAATTACTAATAAATTATTCCATATCCTACAATCATCGACATATCATATAACACTGCATAAATTAACATCAAGATACATTCGTACGCCAGAATTATTATATATTGTTGTAAGAACGTACTTATTATATATATACTACTTGTCTGAGCAATGCTTTCTTGTACTGACTCGATTTCGGATTCGGGTCCCAAGTAGTGCACATTCTCCAACTCCACACCCGCTCGTGCCCGGGTGACATGCCCCACATCCTCTAATTGGGACTTACAGTTCTGTACGTGAAGCATCGCTCTTACCCCCCCTATGTTCGATACCTTAACACAGCATTCCCTAAAGGTTGCATCTTCTCACATGAGATATACAGCGAGGTAGAAACTCATTAGAAAAGTATTTATACTATCTGGAGAGTACATAAGACAATCGGTAATACTGACGATTTTACTATCCACCATGGCAATCGTCACTTCAAATTGATTTCACTGGACGATATGTTGAACGCTAAGAAGTAGTAGTTAAGCCGTGCAGGAAGCATACGAGGAAGTGCAAGAGAAAAATAGCTCACCGCGGAGGTTCTAAAAGCGACGACGGAAAGGAAGTCATCGGAGGAGTTGATCCTTCTCAAGGGGATCGAAGAGGAAGCACTCCTTAGTCCGGAGAAGTCCGAGAATCCCTTGCCCTGCCGCCACAGAAGACAACCACAGATGCGACATGTAAGAGCTCTCAGAAGCTGGAACTAATATGCAATTTGGATTCTTTTAAGTGAGAGAAGTAGGAAAGGAGAACCTGAAGACAGGCATTGGCCGCCGTGAGCGTCGCCGAGGCCATGCCGGTGAGAGGATGGGAAGCGGCAGCAGCAGAGGTGAAACAGGGGAGCTTATAAGAAGGGGAAGATAAGAGGAGGGAAGTTTGTGGTGCGTGGACGCAGTGGGGGATCGAGCGGAGGAGGAGAAGAGATGAGATTTTGGATAGCCCATCCGGCAACGTATGGCTGCGAGCCCGCCTCCTCCATCACATCATGCAGTGTAGGGCTGCAATGACAACACAGCTTGGAGCCTGAAGTATCATCGATTGGTCGTGGTTCACCCTGCCACGTTGGGCTCACATATTACATCTCTGGCTGTGGTTTTCCGCAGCGAGATGCGAGCGACAAGTGACTTTGAGGGAAGAAGGCAGATTCTGATAAATCATTAGTACTAAATCTGATATATCCACAAAATGATTGAGCCCAATTACTTGACAATACAAACAATTGATTTAATTCAGCGTCAATAGCAGGGCAATGTACTAATCATGTTAGGGGCTTGCAGTAGATCGAGTTCGATTGTGACGAGCTACTATGAGTCTAAGACCACATGTCGCGTCAGGTCTAACCTCATCTGGCGTGACGAGATGAGTCAGGTCAGCTTTGTCAGGGCATGGCTGATCCATGGCTACCTGATCGAGCCCCAATTGTACCCTCGAGGAGCGAAATGCTTGACCCGAATGGAGAACCCGACTTGCCATAATTCTGACTCCACCCGACAAACGCAATCGATCGTCCAAAACATGTCCCGGTAGATTTCACCCGCCAGATTTGCGTTGAGATTCGCGCTCGGGGTCGTCTGCTGCTGACGCTGTTTCGATGTCCTGTATTAGTCGCGATGTCGGTGGCCAAGTCGGCTCGACGTATATATAATTCATAAGGCCGGTCCCATTCGGGTTCGATCGCTCGTTCACAACGCGCGCCCGAAACTTCCAAGAAAGGACCTCAAGAAATAACTAGACGAGCGGGAATTAAGGCTCCGTCATTCTTTCAATTCCTCCATTGCTTCCTTCCTTTCTTGCATCAATCCCCTCTCGTCGCTGTCATCCTCACATTGAATCTTTCTTTTCTTGGAATTTCTAGTGCTTTTCTTGTTTCGGGGAATTAGGGTTCCATCATTCTTTCGATTCCTTCTCTGCTTCATCGGTTTCTTGTGTCAATCTCCTTCCCTTGCTACCATCCTCGCATTGATTCTTTCTTTTCTTGTAATTTCTAGTGATTTTCTTGTTTCTTTAATCGGTTTTTGTTGCTGTTTCAGTCCTCTTTGATTTTTATTTGTTATTCCGATGATTCTTGGTGTTCTTTATGCTTCTTTGATTCATTTCTCTCATGGAATGCAATGAGCGCAACAGCGATCATGGAGCGATGCGGGAATCCCAACCCTCTAGTTTGGGCTTCGTTCACCTTCGACCTCTCGGGGAACCCGCCGGCGATCTCATCTGCCTGCGATCCGACCGGGTCTACGCCGTCGGCCGGGGTCGCCGCTATTGCGATATTGTCCTCCTCCAACGCTGCATCAGCAACCGTCATTGCCAGATATTTCTTGATGGATCCGATCGTAGACTCCGTTTGATCGATGGCTTCCTTTTTCCCCGTCGTTCCCATATCTGCGAGATCAGGCGAGGCTTTCAAGCCGGAAGGCAGTGCTCGAACGCTAGGGTTTCTCTCAATGGCGTCTTCGTTAATGGTCGCAGGGTCCGGCAAGGCGCGGTAGCAGAATTGTCGGTCGGGGATGAAATATTGTTTTCTTGCAGAAGTGGATCGAGTCATAGTTGTAGAATTAAGCGTGGGTTTGCCGTGGATAGGGTCTCTTTCTCTGAGGTCAAGGCTGTTCGTGAGAATCATTCACTCTCCACGTTGGAGCACGGTCCTTTGGCCCCAAGATCATTTCATTCTGGTGAACTAGCTGAGAAGTATACTTGCCAGCTCCGATCCAGTATCCTACCTGAGGAATTTTCTTGATTTGCAACAAGAAAAACATGTAACACTTCCATTGGGCTTGGAAATTGGATCCCCTGCTTCTCCGGATTCTGAGGGATGCTGTAAGACAGATGATTTGCGAATTAATGTTGTACGAAAGGTGGTTAGTTCCAATGCGAATGTTCTGACTGATGAGCACAAAAACTCCTCCGTAAATGCTGTTGAGATCATGGAAATCCATGACTGTGAACTCCATCCAGATGATGATGGGGTAGTCAGTTATTCAGATGGCAGCACATTCTTTCTGAACCGTCTCAAGCCCACTGGTCCTGGCACATCTGTTCACTGTGATGGAGTCACTCTGCCTGAGCTTTTTCATCCAGTGAAAACACTGCTTCGAGTTTTTATTGCAACATTTACATGTGATGTTTCTTGGTGTGTTATATCTTTCAGCCATTCACAAATTTTTTAATATGATCTCACAATTCTATCATATAATTTCTTGTCTCTTGTTCTGATATTTAACAAAAATGAAAGTTTGATAGGTTTTTGTCATGTTGTCGATTACCAAACCACCTGCCAATAACAATTGCATGCCATGACAGTGTAAGATGTTGGAGTGCTTGCCATGATAGTAGGACTTCAGCACCGTATATTAATTATCCAAACTTACTGTTGGTGTATGTATCTTTCTATGACTACGCTTAGTTAAGTTCATTTCATTTTTGATGAAAAGTATATATCTATTTAGTAGTTCGGATTGGTATTCATGTTTATTGCTTTTTGTTTGCAGTTATCCCCCTTTTCCAGATGTAATAGCCTTTGGAAAAGATCGAAAGAGAAAAGGTGTTGCATGTCATCATCCGAAGCTTATTGTCTTGTAGAGGGATGAAAGTCTTCGAGTTATAGTTACTTCAGCAAATCTAGTTCCAAAACAGGTAAGTGTAGATATATTTATGTTTGCTCACTGTCTACTAATATAAGCACTGCTCTCTGTACATTGTATTCTTTGGTTTCCTCTTCCCATTTTTCACTCATTTTTTATAGGGTATTAGCAAACGTGGTGGCAGAATAGGTGAATACAAGTAATTTATATCCTGTTTTCTCATCTTCATAAATGTACACATTGCACTCTTCAATGTGTATGTCAATCACCCACTTCTCCCTGTTTGTGTTCATTGACAATAGTATCTCGTACTTCCTTCTAGACAATTTATAAGGTTCAAATTCTAGCGAAGCTTCCTCTGGAATCATTTTCCTTTTTGACTTTGTTGCAACTAGATAGTTATGATCACATTGGTCGGCGTTTGTAAATGCATGCCCTGGCACACCATATGAAAGGCAATCTGTCGGTTACATATGCTATCTTTCTACTTTGGATTTCCTTAAAGGTTCATTGAAAATGGTTTTCCCTTTTTCCCCACTTCCGGCTTGCCATTCCACACTATGCAGCTTCTTCAGATGTCTTCTCCAGACATCACCCTTTAATTCTTGTTAGTGTCGTTATACTTTGATTCCATGTATCACTTCTCTTTTTAATATATCTGGTTCTGTATCTAGCTCCTTTATTTCAATGTTGACTAGGAATTTCTTCCTCTAGTTTATTATTGGAATTTGTACTTTTTAATTAGACAAATATTGTTCGTCAGTTTGGATCTCCAATTATCATAACTGTGCTATTGTACTTAGAATTCCTACAATCTTGTCCAACTCTAGATGTTTAACCATTTCTGTTATGATGAATTATTTATATTTTTCCTGTTATCACTATTCGCTGCATTCTTATTTGAATGTAGGTTTTTTCTTGACAGTGGGACTATACAATGAACATTGTTTGGTGACTTATTTGTTTTTTTTCCATTATGTTTTCACTATATTCTTATTTGTAAGTAGGTTTTTTCTTGACAGTGGAACTATGTGACGGACACTGTTTGGTGGAAAGATTTTCCTCGTAGAACTACTCCAGATTATTCAGCTTTTTTTGGATCAATTGAAGATTTAAAATCTGACTTTGCTGCTCAGTTAGCTAGGTTTGTGGCATCACTTATTGTTGACGTGCCCAGCCAACCGCACTGGGTTAATGAGTTGGCTAAGTATGACTTTGGACAAGCTGCTTACCACCTTGTTGCTTTATTAGCTGGAGTCCATACGCAGAGCTCTTATTATCTTGAGGCTGATTATTGCTTATCGGTGAGTAATTGTAGTACATCCTGATGTAAATTCAATGTCTGGTGAACTGCAACTTGGTGGAGTATCTTAAAATAACTTTTCAGATATGGATAGCATTATCTACATTTCATATCAGGTAATGTAGAGGATGCTCAAAGGAAATGTAAGATAGCAATAAAGGATCATTTACCATTTGAAAGTATGAGAAAGATGTTGGAGTGCTTGCCATGACAGGAGGACTCCAGCATCATATCTTAATTATCCAAACCTATTGTTGGTGTATATATCTTTCTATGACTATGCTTAGTTAAGTTCATTTCATTTTTGATGAAAAGTATATATCCATTTAGTAGCTTGAATTGGTTTTCATGTTTATTTCTTTTTGTTTGCAGTTATCCCCCTTTCCCAGATGTAATAGCCTTTGGAAAAGATCGAAAGAGAAAACGTGTTGCATGCTATCATCCAAAGCTTATTGTCTTGCAGACGGATGAAAGTCTTCGGGTTACAGTTACTTCAGCGAATTTAGTTCCAAAACAGGTAAGTATAGATATATTCATGTTTGCTCACCATCTACTAATAGAAGCATTGCTCTCTGTACATTGTATTCTTTGGTTCCCTCTTCTTCCCATTTTTCACTCATTTTTTGTAAGGTATTAGCAAACATGGTTGCAGCATAGGTGAACATAAGTAATTTATATCCTGTTTTCTCATCTTCATAGATGTACACATTGCACTCTTCAATTTGCATGTCAATCATCCTCTTGTCCCAGTTTGTGTTCATTGACAATAGTGTCTTGTACTTCCTTTTGGATGATTGGTAAGGTTCAAATTCTAGTGAAGCTTTATCTGGTAATCATGTTCCTTTTGACTTTGTTGCAACTAGATAGTTATGATCACATTGGTTGGCATTTGTAAATGCTTGCCCTATATACCACATGAAAGGCAATCTGTCGGTTACATATGCTATCTTTCTACTTTGGATTTCCTTAAAGGTTCATTGAAAATGGTTTTCCCTTTTCCCCCACTTTTGGCTTGCCGTTCACCATACTATGCAGCTTCCTCAGAAGTCTTCTCCAGATGACCCCAACCTTTAATTCTTTTTAGTCTCATTATACTTTGATTCCACATATCACTTCTCTTTTTAATATATCTGGTTCTGTATCTAGCTCCTTTGATTTCAACGTTGACTAGGAATTTCTTCCTCTAGTTTATTATTGGAATTTGTACTTTTTAATTAGACAAATATTGTTCATCAGTTAAGAGCTCCGATTATCATAACTGTGCTTTTGTACTTAAAATACCTGCAATCTTGTCCAACTCTAGATGTTTAACCATTTCAGTTATGATGAATTATTTGTATTTTCTCGTTATCACTATTCACTGTATCCTTATTCGAATGTAGGTTTTTTCTTGACAGTGGGCCTATGTAATGAACACTGTTTGGTCGCAAGATTTTCCTCATACAACTACTCCAGATTATTCAGCTTTTTTGTGGATCAATTGAAGATCTAAAATCTAACTTTGCTGCTCAGTTAGCTGGGTTTGTGGCATCACTTATTGTTGACGTGCCCAGCCAAGGGCGCACTGGATTAATGAGTTGGCTAAGTATGACTTTGGACAAGCTGCTTGCCACCTGTTGCTTGATTGCCTGGATTCCATACACAGCTCTTATAATCTTGAGGCTGATTATTGCTTATCAGTGAGTAATTGTATTACATCCTGATGTAAATTCACTGTCTGGTGAACTGCAACTTGGTGGAGTATCTCAAAATAACTTTTCAGATATGGCCAGCATTATCTACATTTCATATCAGGTAATGTAGAGGATGCTCAAAGGAAATGTAAGATAGCAGTAAAGGATTATTTACCATTTGAAAGTATGAGGAAGAACTTAGGTGATAAAGCAATTGGAAAAGTATGAGAGTGAACTTAGGTGATAAAGCATTTGGAGCAGCCTTTTTGTTTATTTTACAAGGGTGATAAAAGGTATTCCATGAGGTTCATGACAATTATGAAATACAGATTCTTAAAATTGCTTGCCATAACTGAGATACTTACTTGATACTTCTTAGATAGGTAGAGGCACTTTCTCAGAGTATCTGTTTTTGGAAGAAATTAGTAATATTGTTGGATACTTTTTGGAGAACTTGATTTTAGGGAAGATGGATATATGATTGGACAACTGTTTAATGCTGTTTCTATTGATAATCATTAACACAAATTATCAGAAGTCCTTGTTATTTTACATTTCTCTAAATTCTGTTTGTTGAAATAAATTTTTTCAGTTTGCGTGCTAGTTAAGTACCATTGAAGTATATGTTGCTATGTGATTTAAGTATCTTTTACTTAAGTATCCATGCTATATTTTATACTTTTCTTGATTCAAAATTGAATATATTGGCATGTTCACATTGTTTTTATATCTGATCTGATATCCATGTCTATGCATCACAAATGAGTATTAAAAGGTTTAACAAAATGGCTCTAGGTACAATTCTGATATGGAGTTAATATATTTATGCAAGTGCTTTACCTTTGTAAAAGAATTTTTTTCTTATAAATGGGACAAAGTGTGAATGTTGAGATTCATTTGAAAGGAAGTATGATTGATATGTGGTCAGAAACTGATATCCAAGGTCGTATACATCAGACTATCAGAATAATGTTTTCTGTCTCAATGCATATGATTACCTCAAGTTGATAGAGTTTGTGTATTTCTGTCTTTTAAACTAACTAGAATATGCAACTTTTGGTTAAATGGGAAGAAACGGTGTTGACATTAGCTTTCTTGTATCTATTCCTTGGCAAAATACATTAAGCTGAAAAAATGAAATAATTTTGACAATCTTATTGGACTGAAGGATTGTAATTTCCTCTTTCATTGATTCCCTTGTTCAGACAAATTATGTTTTCTTATGGATGCTTATACTTTGTGGTTCCTTGCATATACAACTCCCCATGTATAAGCCAGAATGCAAGCAGAGTATATGATTTGTCAGCATCCATTCCTTTCTTCTATGTGTTGAGCCTTTACAATCCATATCAGATCACATGAATTTGTCACGAGTGCTTTCTCCAGTATGCTTTCCTCCTCTTTACTACATCATCATCATTCTGAGAGTGGTGCTTACTTCAATCCACGACTTCACTTTGAAATTTTGTTAATGCCAAGACTTCATCTATGCGAAGGAAACCCTTGCAGCTGCATTTGGTGGAAGCAGCACTAGAGTACAACTGTTAGTTTCCGTCTCAGAGGCAAGTTAGTTTAACATAATTTCGGCATGTCAACATTGATAAGATGCTCTTTGAAACTGAACAGTTTTCATCCATAATCCGCTTTGACGTGATTCTAGCTACTTTCTCTGACTGCTACGTATCTCATGTGATACAGGAGCCAACATTTCTGAAATACCAAGATTGATCTATCCTGTGCATCCCATCTCTTTGTGCTCGCTTGTTGCTTCTGTGCTGAGATGTCTTGGACTTTGGCATTTAAGAGAGGTACGGAAAGGACCTTTAAGCCTTTCATCCTAAATCTATGTGATATCTAGTTCATAGTGTTTGTTCTATGCATATTTGTAGCAAGGAAAGAAAAATAAGTTGCTGCAATGATGATTTCTGGAAAAATCTTAGTTTATTAGGAGGGAATGGATGTGTTGCAATTTTAGAAATGATGTAAATGGAAGAGAACCAATTAAATTTAGAAAATATCAGATATGATAACTGTGGAATAATAGATTTTATTTTTAAGATGTCATATCTCGATGACTATTTGAATACGTGCAGTAGTTTTGGAGAAATGAATTATTCAACCGTTTCTTTTATATAATATGTTGTTGACAGGAGGAACGGGACAAAGTTATGAACAAAAAAATTTATACTGATAGTGGACATTGATCGGTGGTTGTTTCTGTTCAAGAGGTTTGTGGTATTGATCTTCATAGGTAGGTGGGTTGAAAGGTATACATGTTTTCTTTATTCCGCATCTCAGTTTTCCTCTGGTGTCAACAGCTTTTTGGGTAGATAATTGATGATTGTTAAAATTCAGCAGGTCATGACTAGTAAGTAGATCTATCTGAAAGATTTTCAGTCTCCAGCTGATTGCTAGTTGATTATCTCTGCCCTTACGGATGATAGGCAATTAACACCACCGTTGGCAGACTATTGTTGATGGACTCTTTTTTAATTAATGTCTTTGCTGACGTATTCTTTCAATGACCATTGGATTGCCATCTCTTGTTGCTACCATGATTTTTCTTGCAATTTAATCAGTGTCCTCGACTCACCTTAGGTTAATGATTGGAAATGTTTGAAAATTTATCTTTTAATTTCAAACATATACATATATGTATACATGTATATACATATATGCATGTATATACATATATATACATATATATACATATATATACATATATATACATATATATACATATATATATATATATATATAT
>LVTN01000115.1:459601-534730 GCA_001649415.1 Musa itinerans | reverse complement strand
TGATGCCCTTTCACAGCTCTGAGAGTTGCAATACAGTATAGCCAATACGTTCCTCATGTTAAAAGCTGTTTGTGGGTTCGGGTTCGCTGTCTGATATTGGTGCTTTTGTAGTTATCAACGGTTTTGTCCGTGTTGGTTGGCGTCTTACTTGTGTTTGTAGCCTAATTAATAATTTACACGCTGAGATAGGTGTAAATCTCAGCTGTGTTATCATACTCCGTATAAATCTAAAAACGAGGTTGGCGCATTGTGTCATCCAATTCTACTGTCCTGTTACATCCTTTGCGACCAATCTCTCAAAAAACATCGTACTCTATTTCCTTCGATGGCTAATTACATATTACTTACCCTCTATATTAGGATATCATAATTTTTATACTTAAATTTTGTATATAATAAAATTTACAATAAGATTCTCAAATTTATAAAAATAAAAATAATTTATTCTAATTTTTCTAGCATTGTTAGCTGTATCGATGAAAAACTCTAACACGTGACATCACATGTTAGATTTGTGCAAAATCGATACACAATAAGGTAATTTCAATGGCGATAGGATGATTGCTTCGGTCGCCCCATCTACGCCATTGCTGTTGTAATCACTGTGACATTGGAACTTGTTGACGAGGGCCTTCGGCACTCCTTTGTTTATGATAACCATGACGTGCTCTACATCACTAACTCGCTCCAACACCTCCTCCTCCTCTCACATCTACCACTCTAATGAGGGCACCAGCGCCACCTCTCTCTCCTTGCTTCGTTCATCCTTCAAAATGAGATGGCCTGCTCCTCTGTCACCTCGTTTGAGAGCTCCTCCTCCTTCACCTTTTTCCCTATATAACCCCGATACTCCGGTTCACTTTACCGCATCATCGGATACAATTGCCACTATTTCAACTCTATTGAGGATTCCATTCTAGCCCCATAGAGAACCAATGCATTTCCGATGTCTGTCTTCTCCGGTCCACTTGACTGCCTCCCCTTCGCGTCATCCTCCTTCGACCACCTCTGTTGCAGCTATCCGATGCCTCTCAATCCATCAGGCCACCCATCATAGTCACACTATGCTTACCCTCATCTGTTGCTTTACCAAGTACCTCTCTAAAATCGCTACCAAGATCAGCCATATAGCCACACGCTGAGAGACTTCTAAGAAACTAGATGACGACAAAGTTCCTAACCTCATTGCCTACCTCAACTCGACTGCCGATCCCAGTAGCAGCTCCACCACCATCAACAGTAGTCGCAACGATCATGAAAGCTTTGACTACATCGGGGATGAAACAGATTCGTTGGATGCCACAAATGGCAACCTCCATTGGGCATAGGGCAAGGCTGGAGAGGACAGAACGCTTGTCGTTGTATTAGAGGAGCATGGTTGGGTTTTCATCGACATTTACGATGGCTTCAATGGCCTCGACGCCACCGATTACCTCATCAATCTCTATCTCGCTATCCAATGGGATCTCAAGGGGTTGCTCTGAGACCACCCGCAAAACACAAGCGAGCCTTCCATTGACACCTCACAGGAGCTTAACGATGGTTGTTGCAAGGAAGGAAAGTAGAGCACCAAAATTAAGAGAAGCAAATACAACATGGACTGCAATAAAGAGGGTTCGAAAACAAACAAACAGGCGGTCGAAGGAACAATTGACACAGTTGAGCACCAACAATGCGATCGACCACAGGACAGTACCGAAGGCGATCTCAAGGGCTCTTAGGAAAATAGAGGAGGCTTCTATGCATATGTCCAACAAGATGGTATATGCGAATCCCGAGCTGGCACTGATGGGATCATGTGTTCTTGTGATGCTGATGAGGGGCGAGGCAATGTATGTAATGAACGTCGGTGATAGTCATATCGTTTTGGCCAGGAGAGCGGAATCGGATCTATGGAACTTGGTCGGGGCATGCAACCCAAGAGCTAAAAGCCATTAGAAACGAGACTCTATGTTACCTTGATGATTATTTGTACCCCATTTTAAACTATAAGATCAGTCTGAGAGTTGACAAGGTGAAGCTGCTGCAAGTGCAATGGCCGGTCGCCGTCCGGGTGGACCAGCCTTTGGTGGCCGTGGTGGAAACGGCACCCGGAGACGGTGACTCACCATATCAGTTACCGTCGTGCACGATTTAGCCTCATCCAGAGGCGCGTATGTGGCGGGCTTCTCCCTTCATTTTCGACTTCACAGCTTCGTCAATGTCTTGAACGTCATTCCAACGGGAGTCGTGAGTCTTTGCCTCTTCACAATCCATCTCCGTCTAAGACGAGTCTACTGTTCTCGACGAAGCGGCATAAGAAGACTTTGAGCACCACTGTCTTTTCCTGGTTCGATTTTATTTTTTCTTATTCAAGTTTTATTGCTGCTTCATATATATATATATATATATATATAACTGTCAAAAGGCTATGAAGATCATAGAGTGATTACCGGTCTGCCAATAAGTTAACTGTAGAAATTAGTCAAAAATTTTACTAACGTAGGCTAAATAAGCTCATGATATATATATAACGAAGATAATTCGCTTTTGTTTTTTAAAACACAGGTGTGGTCTTTAAAAAACAAAAAAAAGTAATTTCTGTAGCTTTTCTTTTCACCACACGTTGATCGTTACCAATACAAGAAGCACTGCATCGAATGGTTAGAGGCCTTTTCTCCAAATATATTCAAACTGATTTTTTACAAGAATATGTTTAAAATTTTTATTTTTTTATTTTTTATTTTTCATTTTTGTCGTAGAATATTCCTTCTTTTTTTTTACCCTAACTAAAAATCGGTGACACTCACGCTCGATTTATACTCTTACACTCATCAGGGTGAAATTAATTTTTTTAAATGATACATTTATGGTGATATCTGATTTTTTAGATAATAGATGTGTATAAAGTGGGACGAAATCAGACATGCTTCGCTTGCCTTGGCGGTGATCTTGGAGGACCCAAGTCAGTAACCTAACCCCATCCTTTGGTTTCAGCCCATCCCTGCAAAACCGCTCATCCTTGGACAACTATGGCCGACGACGCCTCCTCTCTCACTTTCCTCTCTTCTCTTCTTATCCCTCTCCTCGTCCTGTTGCTCGCATCCCTGTCACGGCGATGGCTGAAGAGTGCTCGCAAGAATCCCCCGCCGAGCCCCCCATCGTTCCCCATCATCGGCCACCTCCACCTCATCGCCAAGCCCCCGCTCCACCGCGCCCTCGCTGCCATCGCCGCCGCCCGCGGTCACGTCGTGCTGCTCCGCCTTGGATCCCGCCCCGTCCTCCTCGTCTCCTCCGCTTCCGCCGCGGAAGAGTGCTTCACCGCCCACGACCTCGCCTTCGCCAACCGCCCCCGCCTCCTCGCCGCTCAGATCCTAGGCTACGGCTGCACAACCATCGCATGGTCCCCCTACGGTCCCCACTGGCGCAACCTCCGCCGCATATCTGCCGTCCACCTCTTATCCACGGGCGCCCTCCGCTCGTCCTCCGACTCACGGACTGGCGCGGTCCGGTCGCTCGCGAAGGACCTCTTCCTCGAGGGCGGCGATTCGGGGCCGGCGGGCCCGCGGCGGGTGGAGATGAAGTCGAGGTTCTTCAATCTGGCGTACGACGTGATGATGGGGGTGGTGGCCACGGCCATCGAGGGGGAGTCGGCGGACGAGAGGCAGCGATTCCGGGAGGTAGTGGAGGAGACGTTTGCGGTGAGCGGGGCGGTAAACGTGGCGGACTTCTTTCCGGCGCTGCGGAGGCTGGGCTGGCGTGGGCATGAGAGGAAGCTCGCGAGTCTCCAGCGTAGGAGGGACGCGTTAATCGGGGAACTGATCGAGCGTCATCGCGTCCGCCGCCGTCAGAGTTGCCGCAACCGAGAGGCGTCGGCGGCGGCGGGGAAAGGAGACGAGGGGAGGACAACGGTGATCGACGTTATGTTGTCCCTGCAGGAAAGCGAGCCGGAAACTTACACCGACGTCACAATTAAGGCCCTTATCGTGGTACGTGTTCTTTCTTATTTCTTCGTCATTAACCGGCTATGTCATCTCCCGTCTCCGAGCCGAATTACCGGCTATGTTCATCTCCCTCCGAGCAGCGGAATTATCGCTCTCGCCACTTCGAGGGATTAGTTATCTTTAACATTGATCTTTATAATTTCAAAAATTATTCATTGTTCTAATAATTTTTTTTTATTTTTTATTTTATAAAATTATCTTTTAAATTTTATATAAAAGTATTGATATTTTATTTTTATAAATATAAAATTCTTAATATAATCACGTAAAATTTTATATGTAAAGATAATTAATTACAGAAGGGTAATGTATAATTAGCTCCACTTTAATAAAAATATTAGTCATGGCTTAAGTCGGCATATGAAGCAACAGTCTTATTAGTTAATTTTCTACCGCGCCCACTAAATATCGACTGCCATAAAAAAAAAAAAAAGAGTATATGACCCTCAACCACCAACGATAACATACTAACACATGCTAGAATTAATTAGAGGGTTGTGATAGAGGCGGACACGAGGAGAAGGAAATAATACACACTCTTTTCATGTTTAGTCACTATTGGCAGCTGGAACAGACACGTCGGCCGTCACCCTGGAATGGGCCATGTGCCTCCTGCTCAACCACCCCGAAGTCCTGCACGCGGCGAGGGCCGAGCTCGATGCCAAGATCGGCCAAGGGCGCATGGCGGAAGAAGAAGACATCCCCGATCTCCCCTACCTCAACTGCATCATCACTGAGACCCTCCGGCTGTACCCCGCCGGGCCGCTCCTGGTGCCCCATGAGTCTTCCCAGGACTGCACCGTCGGTGGCTACGACGTGGCTCGCGGCACGATGCTGTTGGTGAACGCGTGGGCCATCCACAGGGACCCTAACACATGGGACGAACCCGAGGAGTTCAAGCCGGAGAGGTTCCAGTGCGAGGGAGGGAAGGAGGAGGCGGGGCTTAGGATGCTTCCGTTCGGGTCCGGGCGGCGCAAGTGCCCCGGGGAAGGCCTCGCCATGCGAGTGATCGGGCTGGCACTCGCGACCTTGATCCACTGTTTCGAGTGGGAGAAGCTTCCGGGGGAGGAGGTGGACATGACTGAAGGGCGGGGGCTCACCATGCCCAAGGCAAAGCCACTGGTAGCCATGTGCACGCCACGCCACACCATGCTTGATGCCCTTTCACAGATATGAGAGATGGGATACTGGCAATGTAATAATTAGTACCTGGCGGGTATGATCTTTACATAATAAGTGTCGTATGCACACGATCAGTCATATCTCAACCATACTAATTAATCCTAATGCAGTTCAAAGCCTACTGCTATTGTGTTGTAACCATACTCCTCGCTACATTACCTTCCTCATATTACCTCCTTTCGAACCCTAATTAGCATGCTGAGATATCGACATCTTACCTCGCTACATTACCTTTCTTTTTTTTTTTCCCTTTTCCTTTTCTCTAAAATAGTCATGGCATCTTCTTTTGTTCCTTTATTGTCACCCCCATCTTTATTACGATTCTACACTCCCATCAAAAAAGTCATTATTATGATCTTTATCGTATGCTTTTAGATACTGTATTATAATTCTAAGTATTTTCCTAAGTTCCTTATAATCCCAAGTATTTTTTCCTATGTCATATATTGTGCTTTACGTGTACAATAAATACCCTCAATCTATAAGAGCTACCTGGTTTTGGACACTATTGATACACGACGACAAGAAATAGAGAGAGGGCGACGCAGTATTTACTCGAAATAGAAGACCGGGAACAAGGAAGAGCTTTACATGTTTGATGAAATGTGAAGGACAGCACAATAATACATCAGTCTCTCTTTCTCCTTGGAGAGTAGTTTGGTTCTTGGATCCTTGGATCCCACATCGAGCGACTACTCGCGAGTCCGTGGGCGGTCGGTGGCGACCAACCCATCAAGAGCGCCGTACCTGGGATTGGACTTTCCATCCCATTCGCATTCCAACGCGTATCCTCTCTTTCTTTACCCTTTCGTTTCGTTCCATGAAACTGTTTCTTTCCCTCTTCCGCCGCCACTGCCCATTCTTGGCGGCCCCGAGTACGTCCTCTCCGTTTCTCCTCCTCCTCGCCGCAACCAGATCCACATGGCGAGTTCCCAAGAGAAAGCGGTGGCGGTGATCTTGATGGGAGGTCCGACCAAAGGTAGGTCTACGCCTCCCCCTCCCCCTGCCCCGTGTCCGATCCTCTCGTTGCTCTTCTCCTTCTTCTTGAGGATCCAGGTTCTTGATTCTTGCTTTCGTCGTCGTCGTCGTTGTTCAGGGACCCGGTTCAGGCCGCTGTCGTTGAACGTCCCGAAGCCGCTCGTTCCTTTGGCGGGGCAGCCCATGATTAACCACCCGATCTCCGCCTGCAAAAGAGTACTTCGTCGTTCCCTCGATGCTCTCTCTTTTTTATGCATTACGGTGTGACGCATGTTCTTGGAAACCTTCAGATCCCAAATTTGGCGCGGATATACCTGATCGGCTTCTACGAGGAGAGGGAGTTTGCTCTGTACGTCTCGTCCATCTCCAACGAGCTTAGGGTTCCCGTGCGGTTTGTTCTTTGCTATGGGTTTGCTATGGCTTCTTGTAGGTTTAGTTGATTCAAGAATCTTATTATTGTGTACTCTTTCTTTTTAATCGTTAGGTATTTGAGAGAAGACAAGCCGCTTGGCTCGGCAGGAGGGATCTACAAATTTCGGGACCATATAATGGAAGAGAACCCGGTTAGGCGTCTTTTGATCTTGGTCATAGCTTTTTGTTGATTCTTGAAATTGAAAACTAGTTTGATCTCCTAGTTTGATTTCATACCTTGTAAGTTCTGGCGTGCTGTATTGATAAGTTAGAGAAAAAGCAATACGATTGTTTTCTGATTTGTCTCGTGTTTTTCTTTTGGGTGACAGTGTCACATATTTCTGCTGAATTGCGATGTTTGCTGTAGTTTTCCTCTGTCAGAAATGCTAGGTAAGTGTTCCTTTTGAAGCTGTAAGATGTTTTAGCGTTCATGTTTCGATCTATCTTGTTCTTAGATGGTTAAATCTTTCGTGCTATTAAACATCATTTATGCAAAAAACAATTGTCTGTAAAATCTTATTGCGATCTGCAAGTTTTAGGCCAAGAGAACTCAATTCCACTCGCATACTCAAAATTTTCATAATGTTCAGAGTTGCAGCGTGATTGCTTCACGAGTCTCAATTGAATATAAATAAAAGGATATCGAACATGTGAGAAAGTAATAAGTGGAACCAAACGTAACGAGAGACGTGAGAGATTTATGTATGTTTTAAAGAATGGTAGAATTGTAAAATGAAGGGAATATCAGAAGATATATTGTACCTAAAGAGTAGGTAAAAAAAAATTAACTCTTTAAATGTGACTAAATACAATGTTTGTGATAGGTTTCATGATAAGTCAGATACTAAAGTTGGGGGAAAAAGCATCCATTAACACATTAGAACGAAGGAAAAGATGGTAGATAATATTAGATGTAACAAGGATGAAGATCAAATGGTGTTTGTTAATAATAGATAGGTTAGGGAAATGTGGAATATTTATTTTTATGTTTCTAGCAAACAGTCTAAGGTAATTACTGTCTGTGGTACGAGGAAGTGACAAGTATAAAAATAATAGATTTATTCCTTGGACTAAAGCAAGTTAGCCAAAGGAAGCTTTAAGGAGGATTAGATAGGACTTTGATAAAAAGAAAATGTGGGGAAGTAGCCAATTCTACTTTCAAGTATACCATAGTATTATCCAATTATGTAGATTCCAGAGAATATCATATTGCTGGACCATACCTCTTCCTCATGTCACACTTGTATGGTTTTACATTCAATTGTCTAAATGAACACAGATGCACATAGAAGACATGGTGGTATGGGTACTATTTTAGTAATCAAGGTAAAGTGTGGTTAGTTTCGAATTTGATTTCATCTTATGCTGCTTCCTTTAGGCAGCACCATATGACTTCTCAATATCCTTGCATTGGCTCCTCTGTTTAGGTCTCTGCTGAAACAGCCAACCAGTTTGGTGAGCTGGTTGCTGATCCTGTCACAAACGAAGTCTTGCACTACACTGAGAGGCCTGAGACTTTTGTATGTATGGGTTGTCATGTCATTTAATTTTGACTTCCTTCTTTGGGAGTTGCAAATTCATCTTTTGCCAGAGACTCATAGTGCTTATACGCATGCACATGCATCTCTAGGAGGCAGTTTAACTGGTATTTGAATCATACCCATCTTACTTTTTATTGCTGTGTCTTTGCAGGTAAATGATCTTATTAATTGTGGTGTATATGTTTTTACACCACAGATTTTTACCATCATCCAGGAGGTTGTTTTGCAGGGGAATAACACAGGTGCCACTCCTTTATGCATATTCAGTATTAACACAGTTACCTAGTTAGTAAAAGTACAAAAGATTAATATAATTGTTTAGTCATTTACTTTTACTCCTCAGGCTACTATCTTGTGCAGTAGTTTGAGTCTCATTAATGGTTGGTTCTTATGGAACTTCTCTATTTTATGTATAATGTGTGTTTTTAGCTCAGAGTAATCTATTTTAGCTTGTAGGTTTTATGTGATTGTTCAATAATCTAGCAAAGTTGTCTATGGTAACATAATTTTTGGTTTTAGGTCTTGTAAGTTATTTATTTAAGCAAACTAAACCATTTCAGAAATAGTTTGTATAACACCTTGTTGGGGATATTATAGATGCCTAAAGTAACCTTTGCCTCTCAATTAGTGAAACCACTAGTTTATGAGAATTGATGAGTTATATGAATATTTTATCTAAGAGAATACATACTAAAACCATGGTTCGCTTTACCGGTCCATACCGGTGTACCGACCGACAATTGGTATGGTACATACCAATGTATTGACACATGGTACGATGAGGTGTACCAATCTCTTACCAATAGATTGGTATCTACTGTCCATGTCGATCTCCTGTTGGATAGGTATGTACCGCCTGTATCGAGTGGTACATCATGGTGCGACGAACCTTGACTAAAACTAATTATCTAACTTCCCTTTGTCTTGTCTATAATGTTACTCTGTCTTGATGCATAAATTGGCATTTCCACGTTAAGTATGATGAATAGTTGAAGAACTGTAAATTGTTGATCTTGTCTAAGTTAAATTTGGAGTCACCTGAGAATATAGTCCACATGTTTAAGAAAATAAAATTGAGCTAGAATTGTGGGCTGATAACCTACTAACTTTAGGATTTTGGGCTATAATACTGTCTAAATTGCCATAATAATTCAATTGTCAATTTGGCATACTCATAATCAATAATTAGTACTAGAGCCCATAGTTTGACTTAAGCTTGGTGAATGGTGGACGCTATGCAAGTTAAGGGCTGACTTAATTGTGGCTGTATATTGAACAATTGATGATTGGTTGGTGCTTAGTTCAATTGTTAAATTGAGGAGAATTGAACATATACACTATGCAAGATGAAATTTATGCATATACACTATCTGTGGATGAGTTAGCAAGGATGCATATAAGGCCACATTTCATTGGTGAATTGGTAGGTTCCATCCATTATGGCAGTGATGCTTTTGCTCTCTATTTAAAATTCACCTACCAAAATCTCAACAATCTAAACCCCTTCCTGTGTATAAGATAATTGACCATGATTAGGAGCATTTTGGTTGTTTTGGTAATATTTTTTAGTTAACTCATCACCTATACCAAGTTAAGTGCAACTTTAGCGAATGGTAGCTACAAGTTTAAAGTGTCTTTTGTTTACAGGTAGCTACAAGTTTAAAGTGTAGTGTCTTTTGTTTACAGGGTCATACAAAATACTTGAATCTTTGCAGCGGTTAAGAGGTTTTTATTGATATTTGCAAAGGGGAATTTAACCTAGAAATTATGGTTCCACATGACTGAAGTGATTGAATTATTAACTATAATTTTTTGTGGTCCTAAAACCTACTAACTTAAGATTTTGAGTTAGCATTTGTCCAGATTATATCAGTTCAGTGCATGTCCTCAAAATATTTTTTCTACCAGTCGGCATAAGATCCATGGTTTGGTCTGGGCTCAGAGATCATTATTCTATGTTGATTTAGTTTTGGATGCTGTGATATGCAATTCGGTATATTTTTTTCAATTTTTCATGGACTAAAATTCTCATTACTACCAGTAAAGAGAATGACTTTATGGCCACAAATTTATGAATTCTTGGTCAGGGATAAAAAACCTCTCTAACTTCCAGGAAGTGAAAAAAGATGCAATGATCTATTTGAGGAAATTCCCAACAAAAATCCCACTATTTCTTCTATTGATTTGGTCATAATCGCTACCTACACTCTGTGGAACTGTTCTCCAAAAATAGGAGCTAACAATTAGACCCAGGTTCCATCGAAAGACATCCCAATCCCTAGGTAACATTGATCGAGTATGTAACCAGAGATGGATACTAGATGGCGAAATGGATTTCGGATTCTGTCTCATTCCTCTGAACAGGAACTGTTAGCAATTTTATTAATACTGCAATCATTAGAGGAATACCCGATGCTTATTGGGTATGTGAGGTATTTCAAGAAAAAGAAGTACCACTCATGTAATGTTTCTATTTGCAATTGCAGATGATTCTGTTGGTTCATTAACAAATGATGTTTCTAGCATCACTAATTCTACATCATAATCTTGTGTTTAATTATTATTTTTTAATAATTATGTGACTATCCTTTTTCCATGAGATAATAAGTAGCACAAGTTGCTAGACCTTAGCCAATAAGGAAGTATGTGGTTAGCTCATTGTTGTTTGGTGTGACATTAGTTTTCTAGTGAGGAGAATTTTATGATTTTATGCTGAAGGTAATAAATGATAGGCTACAGATATTGATGTTGACCCATAACTCTCTAGATTAAACCTTTTGGTTGCCACATTGCCGAATGTCAACCTGTAGTGAAATCTCCTCCAGCAGTTATAAGCGAATATTCTAGATGATAATATATGATCTTTTCTAGAAGATAGATTAATCCTTTTGTAGTCTTTTCTTTTATGCTCATCGAAGTTAATTAAGATTTTCAATCTCATATCTTAGATGGCATTTCTTTTCTTTGGCACTGTTGCCACTGCAAGTATTATGGTCCATAAATACTGTTTCTACCTTTATTTGCATACTAAGATGTGTAGTTTAATTTGCTTTTGTTTTAGCTAAGCAAATAATAATATAATGCTACTCTAGTTATATGAAAATTAATCGAATGTTAATGTATTCCCTACTTTCTTTTGTTTCAGTTAATTTGCGCCGTGAAACCAGCTTAGAATCATTCCGGTCAGTGGCTAAGTATGAATTCGTGGAACTTATCTGCAGTATGAAAATGGAATAAGCCTGTATCGACAAGTTGATTCATTGTCGTCATTTGCTACTATAATAGGACAGTGCTGGATATTTCTAATGGATAAATATATATTTAGGATGGGTAATTATAATAAGGTCTAGGAAATTGATCGTTGTTACTATTATGTTGTCTGCAGGGCAAAAGTAACTTGGGCAGAATCAGTCATGATGTTTTAGACTTAGGAGCAAGGCACTTCTTCCAACCTACCCATCACCCTCTTCCTTAGGAAATTATTGTGGATAGGTTGTTGGATGTTTGTCATAGTCATTGTCAAAGATTACTAAGGCTCTTCTCTGGAGAGTGTCAAAATATTTTAGTTTTAGTCAACCAGTTTGGTTGTCAAAATAGTCTTTTTAACTTTTGAAGAGGCTCAGTTGTGTTGGAATTGGTACTGACATCTCTTAACAGGGTGCTACCGCCAGAATTTGTTCGGCTCGATCAGGATATCCTGACTCCTCTTGCTGGAAAGAAAAAGCTGTATACATATGAGACTGTTGACTTCTGGGAACAGATCAAGACTCCAGGGTTTGAACGACATGACCATCCCACTTCCTATGCCTGATCCTGCAACAGCTGAATGCACTGACATTTTTTCTTCCTTCAGGATGTCTTTGAGATGCTCTGAATTGTATCTCTCCCAATTTCGTCGTACCGCTCCACATCTCCTAGCAACTGGAGATGGCACCAGAAGTCCAAGTATTACTGGTGATGTTTTCATCCATCCATCAGCAAAAGTGCATGTAACTGCTAAGGTAATGTTTTTTTCTTGAATATTACCGCATAGCCAACTCGGACCCCTCTCCGAGTTGTTCCTTAACAAAGTTGGATTAATGAATGTTGTGACTGTGATCCATAAAGCTTGGGAATGCATCTTATATTTCTGCTGTTTAATTTACATCCAATGATAGTCAAATTAAAAATGTACAATAAAAGTGTTTATGTGAAGGAAAAAAAACACGTTTAGTTAGAAGCAACAGGATACAAAGCCACAAAAAAGGGTTGACTAGTGTTGACAATAATTGTAGGCTTTCTTTAACTTGTCTGTTTTCAGTAATTTTGTGCTAAGATTAGGCTCTACAAGTCCATGTGTTGTTACTAACTTGTGCAGTTAAAAGTGAACAGATTGGACCTAATGTCTCTGTTTCTGCGAATGCCCGTATCGGAGCTGGTGTGAGACTTATCAGTTGCATCATCCTAGATGATGTTGACATTAAGGTATGAAACTTACAATACTAACTAAGCTCAGTGCATTGCCTCCTGCATCATCTTTTACACATTTCTGTTCTTATTACAGGAAAATGCAGTTGTTATTAATTCCATTGTTGGTTGGAAGTCATCTATTGGAAGATGGGCTCGTGTGCAGGCAAGCTTAGTTTATTTCTGGACTAAAAATTACAGAACAGATAATAAATTATATGGAACTTGTTAAGATAGAAATAACCACACGAGCCTCTTGAAAAAGAACGAAAAATTATTGATTGTAGAACAACCATAGTTGTCTTGCACTGGTTGTAACTAGGATTACTTTGATTGCACTTGCCTAGGTGGTTGCATGAATTCGATTGTGTTTTAAGTGAATGATTGGGAAATACGGGATGTCTTTCAGGGTGAAGGAGACTACAATGCGAAACTAGGGATAACCATTCTTGGTACTCCTACTCCGTGTCCACCTTCTTTGGATGTTTTTTGAAAATTGTTTTGGAGATGTTACTGTTATTTCTAATTTTCAGGTGAAGCTGTAGCAGTTGAAGATGAGGTGGTTGTAATCAACAGCATTATTCTACCAAACAAAACCCTGAGCATTAGTGTACAAGAAGAAATCATCCTGTAGTTTTAGTTTGGAGATGCCATTCCTGTGGAGAACAAAAGTTGCAGGAGATATTTGATCTAGAAATGTTTTGAGTTTGTATTTCTGAATAATATTTTTTTGAGGAAATTTCTTACTGCAAATATATTCAAATTGCATGGCAAATTTCTCGTATGAAGCAAATTTACATAATTTTATTTTAAATTGTACGAAATATTAGTTCCGAGGTCTATTAGTACGAAATAAATAAATTGCATGAAAACATTTCTCGATATTAGCCGTTATTTCAATATTTTTCAGTATAGTTTTTCAATTACTACGCTTTTTAAGTCTATCGATTAACGAGGGAATTAGGCATTGACATGGAATGATTGGCAAACCACAATAACATCTCATTCAACCTTCTCAGGGAAACTATTCCCTGGGTTCGTCAAAGTAGGTTGCAGGGATTTCAGGGTATAACCAAGCTACATGCACTGTCACAATGGCGAACAAAGATAAGGTTAGGATAACTTGTCGACATATGAAAGATAAAACTTACTTCGTCGCGACATAGTATCTGTATCTGATGCCCATAGAGTGGGATGTTTCCTCGTTCAAATGCAAATCATGACATGGATACAGTCCTTGAGATCAATCACATCATAACCAGTGCACAGTTTCAAGTTTTGGCTCTGCAAAGCAACAACCATCAAGGAACATTTGGCATCCAGCAAAACGCACGACATTTTGAGTAAACTGACAGTAATATATACCATCCAGGGATGACTTCTCGGATCGAGCGTGAATCTAGCAACGAAAACAGCAGAAGCTGCAACTACCGATGGCAAGAACCAAAGACAGCCATAGTCCATTAGAGTCACCTCACCAAGGAATTCTAAGTTCGCATACAAGTACTGTTTCAGAGTTAATATATACCATCAGAATTGAAGCTATAATGTAACTATTTGGAAAGAGATTGCACCCTACAAGAAGAACAAACAAACAAACACTCACTTTGCCATCGTCTCTACCAGCCTGTGTGAATCTCCTATAACCACAATATAGCAAATTTAATTAGCGATCAAACTTATAAGAGAAGAGAATTCACCAGACGCTTAACGCTGCACAAAATCTCATGACACTAGAAGGACTCGAGAAAGGGCATCCGAGAAATGTCTTGACCGTGGGACTGGCCATATCAAATCTCATATGTCTTAGAATGCTGATCTCCATGTTCAACACCTGCACGCGCATGAGCACCAAAAAAAACACAAAAGAAAGAAACTGCCATAAGTATCACCTTTAAGAACAATTAACGAATTCAAGAAGAGGGTGAACAGAAGGTTACTTCGTCCTTCCGGTAAACATCATGAGCTATATGGCACATGTGTTTCATCCTAGGGTTTTTATGCTCTGCGTACTTCCTGCATGCATTGGTGGAACCCCATGCAACGAGTTCCATCAACAAGATGACCAAATGACGCAGCAAAAGATATTCAAGGGGGAAAGAAAAAGTGAGAGAGAGAGAGAGAGAGGATCTTGAGACAAATAACATTCCATGCAACGCAAATGGCAGACGAGGTCCTATAACGGTGAATGAGGAAAGGGATCTATCAACGTAAGAGACAGCAAGGCAAAGGATATCTGAGCGCAGACGGAAGTAGTTCCTCATCGTGGCTGTGATTCCGATCTGAACTGCCTCCAAGTAGTTCACTAATGGCCTCAGCTTCACCTGAAACCAACAAAGAAACACGAAGAAGAAGACGAGTTGTGGATAGAAAAGCGACATGATTTCAACAATCTATGTCGTGGAAGACTAACCTCCCTTGATCTGAGGTAACCATAGATATCAGACACGTAGGGTATGCACATCTGCGAATCATCAACATCTACGTAAGCTCCTTGGGTGCAGTCCGCACAGGTCGAGGGGGCAGTCGCTGCCTGGGAGGTGCCAGGGAGGTCCGATGGCCTGAAATCGTCTTTGTTGGAATCCTGATCTCCCGACGCTCCTTGGGTGCAGTCCGCGCAAGTCGAGGGGGCAGTCGCTGCCTGAGAGGTGCCAGGTAGGTCCAATGGCCTGGAATCGGCTTTCTTGGAAGACTGTTCTCCCGACGCTCCTTGGGTGCAATCCGCACAGGTCGAGGGGGCAGTCACCGCCTGGGAGGTGCCAGGGAGGTCCGACGGCCTGGAATTGTCTTTCGTGGAAGATTGATCTCCCGACGCTCCTTGGGTGCAATCCGCAGAGATCGAGGGGGCAGGCTCCGCCAGTGAGGTTCCAGGGATGTCCGGCGATCCGGCGCCATCTTTCTTGTGGCCGGACTGATTAACCGACGCTCCTTGGATACAGTCCGCAGCAGTGGAGGGGGCAGTCCCCGCCTGCGACGTGACGGGGAGGTCCGGCTTCGCCACCTCTTTCTTGGGAGACTGAACCCCCAGCGCTCTTTGGATGTGCTCTGCAGTGATGAACGGGGTGGCACTCGGTGCCTGGGGCGTAACACGGACGTCCTGCGACACGACCACGTCTTTCTTGGGAGACGGATCCCCCGACACTCCTTGGACGCGGCCCGCAGCGGTGGAGAGGAGATCTCCTGCCTGAGAGGCGGCGTGGGAGTCGGGCGACCTGGCCACGTCTTTCTTGGGGGACTGATCCATTGTCGGCGCTCCATGGATTTAACCCGCAGCGGTGCAGGACCGGCGATCTGGTGTTGCCTTTCCTTATCTTTCTTGCTTCTTGATTCCCCTACGTAGATCCCCAGAAGAGGAAGCAGTATATATGTATATACACATATAAATATATATATATATACAAACATACATAAATATATATATATATACATATATACATATATACATACATATATATATATATACATACATATATGTATATATATATATATATATACATACATATTTACACATGGTGGTAATAAACCAAACATATTAATACTTAAAACTAAGGTACATGTAACTGAATAATCACACTCACTTTGCCATCTTCTTGACCGGTCCGTGTCGGAAAGCTTTCCGATGCTGGTTCTCCCACGATGGCGCCACGTCAGCCTCAGTGTGGGCTCCCCCTGCAGGCATCTTTTATCCCCCAAGACGGTTATTAAAGAATTACTGATTAGATCCATTTGGAAATGGTTTCACAAAAATTGTAAAACGTAACAACCTGATAGAAACTAACTTTCTCGAAGTAACTATCGAGATCAAGATTAACTTCGATCGAACAATTTGCTACTCTTAAGTTCTATTCGCTCACAACGCAAATAGATAGTTTATGATGCGATGCCTTCTCGAGACTAACCTTAGGTATTTCTTCAGATATGTCAAACCCAACTGACTGCCACCTGGCTAGTTTGCAAGAAACAACCAATGTAAACTGAAATCACAGTCAATTATAAGAACAGTCCATTATATAAACAGATTATAGCGTTTGTCAGATGGTTTTGGCTTTGAAGTGTGAATAATAGTATGATCAAATAACTTTTAGAATTCAAACATAACAGATCCATGATCGAATTGTAAGGGGAGAATGTGTTCAGTAGAAATTCTAATTGGATCAATCACTAACAAGGACTAAATTAACAGCTGCCAGCCAAAACAAAAACAAAAAGCATCTCAATACTATAAAAATGAGAAATGAATTCAAGCACAGATGTTATGTCAAACTTCATCATGTAAAGCAAGAAGTTGGAAGGAAAAATCACCAATTGTAGAAGTTGAAACGGTTGACAAAGTAACACATGCCAGTGATTAAAAATGACAAAATGGTTAAACCTATTTTTAATACAAATAGACACGATTCTTATTTTAATGCCAAGTATAGCCAACACACCGAGAAAAAAATTCTAATAAAGCAGCTGTGAACATTGGGCTCTCACTTGGAGACCCATGCAAATTTCTAGTAGTTCCCTGCAACATAGCTTCATACTTGAGGCTATGCTTCTTGTGTATTTTTCTGGTATTCTCTTTTTTGTGGGTTTGGCGTTTCTAAACTAGAGGCTCTTAGTCTGCAGGCCGTGATGGAACCCCTAGAGAATTCCCTCATGGGAGAGAAAAATGGATTGTTTAACCTTCCTGCCTCTAATGACTGCATCAAAATCATACACAATTGTATATTCTGTGTCAACATTAGCATTCTTTGGGGCTATCTTGGGGGACTCAAACACACCTTTAATTTTAAGATGCGAGAGGTATCGATAGGCAGAAGAACACAGTCAGACAGATGCAATGAGATCAAGATTGTTGTACATGTATCCATCACATAGAAGTATTTTTTGCTTGAAAGACATGTACCTGAGGCTGCTTGTATTGTATTCTGGTAGTCTTCCTTCGGATTGCTTTCTCGTTCAGCTGCAAATCATAGTCTATCAAACTCAACTCACCGAGGTAGCTTCCTAGAAACTCTGACAGCCGGCTTGTAAACTGTGTCAAATTAGCGTAATAAATCATGAGAAATGCAGCATGCAAACCAATGGGCACCACTCATTCTTGATTAGCCTAATAAACACTCACTTCGCAATCTTCTTGACCACATAGAATGAACTTCCTACAAGAATTCAAATTTAACTTTGATTATCCTAACTGGACTGCGAGGAAACCGACATGCTTTCAAGAATCCTCTTGTGGAAGGCCAACCTCCAATGATCTGAGGTACTCATAGATATCAGTCGCGTAATGTGTACACGTTCGCGGATCATCAACCTTGGATGTAGTCTCGACGATGGTGCCCGCAAGGTCTGGCAAACTGGCCTCGACTTTTCTTGGTTGACTGATTTCCCAACGCTCCTTGGATGTAGTCCTCGATTCCTACAACCTAGTAAAATTTGGGTTTAACCCAAACGAAAGAGAAGGAAGAGGAGATGAAAGAAAGTGGGGTGCGGGAGGGAAGCATGAGCTCGTACATGAAGAAGAATTAGAAGAGAGAGGCGACGATGATGGCAATTTCTTTTCTTCTTTTGGTGGCGGTGATGTTATTCCTCCATATCTTTCTTGCAATTGCTATTCCTCCTGGAGAAGAAGAAGAATAATTAGAAGAGAGAAGAAAAAAAGAAAACAGATACAGCATCATCCAATCCAAACCATTGCATGCCAATACCCAGGATGACTTCTTGGATCGATGGTGAATCACCCAACAAGCGCGATCGAAGCAGCGATTACAGAAGGCAAGACCTAAACACAACCATTATCTCCGAAGGGATACAATCTTTAAGTAGCCAAAGAATTCGCATCAGGGCATATGAGACGAAGCGCATCGCCGTCGAGAGGACGGAATGACTGCACAGAGCCGCGCGATCCATCTCCAGCCCTGTTCGCCACCATCTGAGTGAGGCGAGGGGCGGCGTTCTTCTTGTCCGCCTTGGAGTCGGTTCTCTCTCACCCTCTATTGGCTTCTTCTCTGGGTTGTAGGTTACGGCACCCGCAGCATCACGTTTTATGCGTCAGGAACAAGCCGACGTGGCCATTTGACACGACTGTATCAGTGGAGCCCGCAGTGACCTTTGATGAGGGCTTCTCCGGTCGGGTAAGCGAGTCGGAGCGCGCAACTGCTTCCCGACTCATGCTTTAACAATCGCGCAATTGCTGATTTCATTAGATCTCTATCGAGGTTTACGTTGTGTAACAATAATAATGATAGTGACACATCGTGAAACGAAATCATAGTTAAGTCCTGAACTCTCCAGATACCATAATTGCTTCAAATTTGGTAGTTATTTGGTCCAGTATTACTTTTAACTCCACTATAAATACCAAGATTCATCTGGAAAAGTGCATTCTATATAATACATAAATTCAAGAATAGCAGTAGTGATCTCATTTTGCGATCATAGTTAGCGATCTTGTGTTTTCTATATACATTCTGTGAAATCCAATCACATTTAGAGCAACTTCATCACAAGTCTATCACACGACAATAAAACAGGAATGGAGACCAATGAAAACCATATATATTTACAAAAGGATATACTTGCAAAGAATTTGAGATTAATTGGCACTCTCACAATTCATGTCAAGCTTCTACAGAAAAGCAGCCTATACGTGCCATAAAAAATATCCGATCCACAAAGTTCTAGTCATATGAGATTTGTAATACACATCATTTCCTAGACTTGCACATGGTAAATCTCGAGTGGCTATTATCTCTTCCAGCTTCACTCATCAAATGATACTTTTTGAATAGGAACAGAACTGCAGTCAGCAATTTTTGATGCATTCTTTAACATCGAAGCTATCAGTCATGCTCAAAGATTAGATAGACTACAGAAACATCCAAAGAGCTTCAGCGTTCTCATTTCAAAGACTAGATCACACTTCATTTAGCTCCACATTTAGTCGTGATAGTTAGCCACAGTGCAGTGCACTTCATGGTAGGTATTCCTTGGGTTCATCGAAGTAGGTTGCAGGAATCTCAGAGGGAGGAACCAGTGAAGATACACACTCGAACTGTCAAAATGAATACAAAAGTTCAGGCAAATGAAGGGAACTAAGATCGTCCTAGCAATCTCAAAAGCATAAAAGCACTCTGTTTGATGGATAAGACTTTTACCCTGCGCTGCTTGTATTTATCTCTGATAGCCACCAGCGACGCTGCTTTCTTACTCAACTGCAAATCAAGTATGGCACAGATGCAGTCTTTTAGATCAGACACCTTATAGCCAGTACACTCTTCCAATTTTTTGTTCTGCAAAGTAAAGGGATGTTAAGCATACCAACAAGAACAAACAAGAAGAAGACGGTCACTCTATCCATTCTCATGCAACAATGTCTTACCCAAGGATGACTTTTTGGATCAATTGTGAATCTTGCAACAAAAACAGCAGCAGCAGCAACTACCGACGGCAAGAATTTAACGCAACCATAGTCCAGTAAACTTATTTCAACAAGGTAGCTTCCGAGGTATTCTAATTGCAGATTTGGATACTGTATCAAGTAAAAAAACAAAATGAAAAAAAATATATAAGCAATGAAGCCATAATTGCACGTCGGGCTACTGTAACAAGTTGAGGAACATATCAAGCAAGAGGAATAAACACTCACTTTGCCATCTTCTTGACCAACCTGTGTGAATCGCCTGCAATAATGAAGTAGCAGCACTATGATTAGTCTATTAAACTGGTAAGCAAAACCAATCAGTATATGGTTACACCGAAACATCAAGGAGAACCTGAGAAAGGGGCTAACATTCCATACCTTACGAAAGTTTTGATGGTTGGATTGCCCATCTCGAACTTTAGAAACTTTAGGATGTCACTCTCCATTTTCACCACCTATATGGACATAGATAAATGGAGAAAGAAGTGTTCATCAACAAGCTCTAAATCAACAGACGGTACAATGAGATCAAAGAAGATATAGAGAAAAGGCTACCTCTTGCTTTGTGTAGGTATTATCCGTGATATAACAAAAATCTTCCGCGTTAGGAGGGCTAATCTCTTCATATTTGCTGCGTTATCGGATGCCAATCCAAAAACTTTCATCAACGCAGTGTTCAAATAAGAAAATCATCATCGATCAAAGAAAATGGATTGGAACATACGAAGCAATGAGCATGGAAGAAACCCCAAGGAGCTGCAACCGGTGCCTATTGATCGCATTGAACGAAAGGAATCGATCGATGTACGAGACAGTGAGGTAAAGGGTATCGGAGACCAGCTTGTATTCCTCCGCCACCTCAACCAACCAATCCACCAGAATCGCCCTCATATTGGCCGTGACGTCGCTCTGAACCGTCCCCATATAGTTCGGCGATGGCCTCCGCTTCGCCTCCGCCTAGAAATCCAACGAAGCAAAATAGCAGATGAGACCAACTCTAACTAAAAACATGACACTTTCCCCCGGAAGGACTCATTAGTAGTAGACAAACCTCCATCGAATTGAGGTATCGATAGATATCAGGCGCGTAATGTGCACACATCTGCAGATCATCATCCGACGGGGCGGCGACCTCCGCGAGATCAACTTTCTCGTCATCCGCCTCTTCCACCTTCTTCTTGGGCTTCGACTTCGGCTTAGAAGGAGGAGGGGTGGTGGGATCTACCGCCGCCCGAGGGACGGCGTTGGAGAGGGTGGGGAGCTCGCTCAGAGCCACGCGCTTTTTCTTCGCCGGCGGCGGAGCGACTGGATCCGCGGCCTGGGCGGAGGCGACCCTCTTGGCGGCAGCACGGGTGAGGCGTGGGGCGCCGTTCTCCTTGTCCGCCATGGATTCCGATCTCTCGCGCTAACCAAGTTGCGCTTGGATTTGGTGAGGCCGCGAGGAGAGGAGAGAAGGGAATGGGGGAATGAGTGGGGGGATGTGCGGTTTGTATAGGAGCGAGGGGAGAGTAGAAGTGAGGGGGAAAGAAAGGGAGTCCGCCATTTTTTGAAGCGATTCGAAAACGCGAGAGAGAGAGAGAGAGAGAGGAGGAGAGGGGGGAGAGGGGAAGGGGGGAGGGGGGGGGGAGGGGAAAAGAAGGGGGGGGGGTTTGTTTTGGCTTTGGAAAGAGTGAGCGAGAGAGAGAGAGAGCGGGGTTGGGAGGAGGGCTCGGCGATCGCGGGGATTCCCTCGCTTTCGAAAGTTCGAAATGGGGAGCGAGCCGTTCGGAATTGGGAAATTTTTTGGGAGGTTGGGATTGGCGGAGACTTGGAAATCAATCTCGCTGCGCTCCATCCATTTTTGGCATCTGATTGGCGCCGTTTGGTTTCGGTACCGGCAACAATTCATCCCCTTTTGTTTTAAGTGAAATCAACAAATCCAACCTGCATCGGACCGGAATCGATCCACGCTCGAGCCCGTCACGAACCGATTCGCCCGCTCGAATAGCTAATCGATTTGGTCCGCCATATATTATATGCGATTTTACTGTAAAATTAGAAATGTTTTTTTTTCTTTTTTCTTTTCTGCAAATAGCTATGTAGGTGTTGAAGTAGATATACGGTCTGAAATGTCATACGGTGGATTGTAGATTAGATTATGATAGAGTGAATGTTCTTCTGGAGACGTGACAAGTTCATCAAATCTAGATAAGTTGAACAGAAATAAACCGATTATGTTTATCATATCAACAGTTAATCCGAAATCACACATGATATACGATAATCGTTCACCGGTATGACCACAACGTCATGATCTGATTACGCCTCGACAAGCTAAGAACTCACACGTCATCGATCATCATTTGGTTCCGACGTTTGAGTGAGTAATCTATATTTTACAAAAACCTTAATGCCATAAATCTAAGATGGAAATTTTTTGCTTTTCAGTAGCCAACTTAGAGCAATCCAAATCCAATTGGAGAACTCTAAGTCGGATCATTTTTGAGAAATCAGACTAATAATATGGGGTATAAATATATGTTTGAGTAGAGATAATTTAAAAGTCTTATAATTGATCATAAATATGATAAAGAAAATTAATTAATATCATGGATCTAGGTAAAAAATTATTAAAACATATTAATCTTGTATTGACTTTTATATGTTATTTGATTGTTGATATTTTTTTTTTAGTTTTTCTTTTAACTTTGAGTTTTCTTTTGGCATGTTTTATCCACTAATTTTCTATGTTGTTTTATATATCCATTGTTTTTTTTTATTTAATAATCAATTATTGTATCATCAATTTTATTATAATTATGTGTGTAGTTATATTTGTTTGTTAAAAGATATGTTGGAAGAACCATGCTATGTTATATAACATTTTAGTTGTCTGAATGTAAAATTAATTTAAGCATAAGTTCGATATTGAGAATTAAAATGGTTCGATGACTAATTTATAAAAATTATGTCAGTAGGTAAAAAAAGACTTTAAATTATAATTCAGATAATTTATAACTAATAGAGATATTTTGATAAACCATATTAACCCGACAACTATCGTCATTAAGACACCAACATGAAAAATAAGGTTCAAGTCATCCCCCACTCAATAACGACATGAGGATAATAACGGTCTACCGACCCCCATGAACAATAATCTATCGAAGGATATTCTGACTAATCTTGTTAATCGTTATAGATAGTGGTCCTCAAATAATTGTTAAAGCCTATTCCCCCTCGAGTTGGTCTCCGTAGATGACAACCTGTAGGAGGTTGTTTGGGACTATCACCTCCATCGATAAAATGCTAAAGGGAGACAATGGTAACAAGTGATCTCCTCGATTGTTCAAGTATAAAAGTCGACCCCCAATGCCTGCCTAAAGATTGAATCGATTCTCCGAAAACCTTTCGTATTTTATACAACCCTTCGAAAGAGCTTATTTGAATATCAGAGAGGTTGGGTAAGGAAACTTCCCTTACACTGACATTTATGCATAGACCTATCGAAGAAATCAAAATCTTAACTTTATGACCATATCAAATCCTTAAAAACTACTATAAAGATCACATCAGAAGCCACCTAGATGTATCGGTGCTGCATCAATCATCGCTGGAAGCTCGAGGATTCCTTAAACAACTTTGCACATTTGGAGCAAGACCCAATCATATTGACTCACGATCATATGCACGATACTCTTAACTAAAAATTAACCTATCTAAAGTTTGGAGTAACAAGCGTGCAATATCCATTTTGGATTTACAGATTTTACATACCGAATAATGTCATTGGCAAGAGAATATTCGGCATATCAAATTAGAACCTTTCGAAAGGACATAATGTCATGAAATTTGAAGCAGTTCCTTCACAAATCAATGATGCACAGTTAACTTGTCTACAAATACATTTGACAAGTATCAAAAGAGAATTCTAATGTTTGAATTATGTGAAAGTTAATTTGTTCGTAGGAAAGTTAATGTATGAATGACAGCCTACGGAGGGACACCCCCAGTCTGATTCCCCAATCACCATTCAGGCTAACTCGGATGTCGTTAAACAAAACTTCGCATTGCTATTCTGGTGCGCTCCATTAGTCGCCAACGGTATTGGGAAACGAGCAGCCCACAAAACCACGGGAAACGCGTTTCCCCACTGACGATGTGCCCTCAAAACCTAAACTCCCGGTTTCGTAACCTTCTCCTCCATCTCCCGTCGCCGCCGCCGCCAGCGAGCCGCCTGACCAAGCTACGATGCAGGTGACGGCCTCCGCTCACCGTGCACACCGCTTCTCCCCGTTGTCCTCCCCCGCGCTGTCCCTTCCCTCCGCCAAGCATTGCAGATGTCGAAACCGGAATGCGGCCGCCACCACCGTCCGCATGGGCCTCCGGGAGGACGGCCCCTCCGTGGCGGTAGTGGGCGTCACCGGCGCCGTCGGACAGGAGTTCCTCCGCGTCCTGTCCGACCGCGACTTCCCGTACAGAAACATCCGCCTACTCGCCAGCCGCCGGTCCGCCGGGAAGCGCCTCACCTTCGAGGACCGGGAGTATACCATCGAGGAGCTCCGACCGGAGAGCTTCGAAGGGATCGACATCGCTCTGTTCAGCGCCGGTGGGTCGATTAGCAAAGAGTTCGGTCCGGTGGCTGTCGAACGGGGATCGATCGTGGTGGATAATAGTTCGGCGTTTCGGATGGTTCCGGAGGTGCCGCTGGTTATACCGGAGGTGAACCCGGAGGCGATGGCTCATATAAAGCTGAAGGGGAGGTCAGGGAAAGGAGCGCTCATCGCGAATCCTAATTGCTCCACCATTATCTGTTTGATGGCCGCTACGCCTCTCCATCGCCATGCCAAGGTTATCTCTTCCCTTCATATAATTCTTTATGTGGCTTTGCATTGCGAGTTCTGCTTTATTTCTTGATCTATATGATACTTTGATCTGCTGTTCTCACGGATAGATGGAATGGATGAGACTAGTGGTCTTATTTAGGTGTTATCATCGAAATCATGAAGCATGACTTTGTGACTGCCATCATGTATGGACTTGATCCCGATTCAGATTGCAACCATTAGAAATTATGAATTATGCAATAAGATTTTCTGGCTGTTGTTGCCATCTCACCATTGTTGGCCTTCCACCTATCTCATCCACTCTTGGTATAGGGCATTTCATGAAGTGATTTCTTTGTACAATGTGATCTCCTCACATATAAATGGAGTGCAATTTTTGTGCATGATAATATATATATATATATATATATATATATATATATATAATTAATCAGTTACTTGACATTTTTTAATGCTTGTAGTATGCATTTAAAAGTTGACTATTATTCTCGTTGTTCAAATTTTTTGATCTTCTCATGACATAGACACCATATATTTTTTCTCTTTTTGGATGAAAGCTAACTTATTCACCCTAGACCTGTTACATAATGTTAAGCATTTAGCCTGTTCATGTGCTAGATGTACAGGGTAAAAGTAATTCACTGGTTAATATTCGTAGCTCTTGCAGAAAGTCAGTAAACTGGGGATGCATAGTTTCCTTGCCATGTACTGAATTGCTTAATCTTTCTAGAGTTTCATTATAACAAAATTCTGCATTTTGTTCTACTTGTTTTTAATTACTGTTAAATAGGAATCAAATGCCACCTAGATGTATTAATGGCCATCACAAAAGTATAGGAAAAGTTTAAACCCTTGGCATAACAATCAGCTTATTGATTTTCATGTCTTATTGACATGGTTATGATGCTTGTCTCTAATCTTAAGCTGATCGATGGCAGAAGATTTTCTTTTTCAGACATACTATGTTGAAGTTTAACCTCCTTATGTCTGCAATTTCTTTTATAAACTTCGTATGGACATAAAGTCATAAACTTTATCCAACTTTCTGCATTCTATAGGTGGTCAGGATGGTTGTCAGCACCTACCAGGCAGCCAGCGGCGCAGGTGCTGCAGCTATGGAAGAGCTCCTGCAGCAAACTCATGAGGTGTTCATTTCATTTTTTTGCATCTCTATTTGCTACTGATGGCCTTATATATTTTTCTTTTGTTATTTTATAGGTCTTGGATGGCAAGCAACCTACATGCAAAATTTTTAAGCAACAGGTATTTTCTCTAAGTCACCTTGAATTGAAGATATGATCAGAGGATCGGACTTTAAGTTCATTAACTCTTGATGCAGTATGCTTTCAATCTGTTCTCACACAACGCAGCAGTTCTTTCTAATGGTTATAATGAGGAAGAAATGAAATTGGTGAAGGAAACTAGAAAAATCTGGGTAATTGCTTATCATTTTTATATAAATGTCCAATCTTTTCTAATGTTTTGTGATTTTTACAATAAATGATTTATTTGATTTCTCATCGTGCATTTCTCCAGAATGACATGGATGTCAAAGTGACTGCAACTTGCATACGAGTTCCTGTGATGCGTGCGCATGGAGAAAGTGTTAACCTTCAATTTGAAAAGCCACTTGATGAGGTCAGTTGGAGAAACATGCTCAGAAAGGAAGTCAATGTTGTCAATAGCATTCCAAATAAATTTCAGAAATATTTGTCTGGAATAGTTATAGTAAAGAAGTGCAGTTGGTGTTGCTGACATAAACTTTTACATTTTTAGATTTTTTGACAGTTAAGGCATATATATTGTAAGAGAGTCATTTTTTTGCTCCGTAGACATGCATTTTTAATAAATCTAAGTTTCCAAATGGATTGATATTGCTACCAATAGGCAATAAGGTCAGTCACACATGAACACAGTCGGAAGTGAACTTAGCAATTGTCCAACCGGTAATCTAAACAGTTTTAAGGAAGAATGCCATATGCCCATATGTTGATAATCTCAGTGCTATTCTTTATTTGTGTAGTGATATGAGATAAGTTGAAAATGAGACTAGCATCCTACCATAATCTGAAGAGTTCAGTTCTTAAGGTTAATACCCCATGCTGATCATCATCAAGGTCATTCTCGATTTGTATAAATCCGAGTGCAAAGTTATAGACAGGGTAATCACTACTATGGTCTGTCACCCTTCAGACATTTTTAGTACATTTCAGAGCTGTTTAACTTAAGATTTTCACTTCATGAATCATTGTCACCATTCTGACTGGAATAGATATGTTTAGGTATATCTTCAATATTAGTATATATATATCCATAACTAGTACATGTATATGTACAGAAATAAGCATTTTTTAGCAAAGACATAAGCATTTGAAGCTAACTCTTGTGATGTAAATTTCAAACAGAGTGCCTTGTTAGATAATGGCAGTTCTTATCACTTTGCTCTTAATTGTTTAAGGAAACAAAGATTAATCAACTTTTCTTCTGAGTTTGTGATTTACTTGGCTGGGTTTTAATTCAATTCCCCAAGGAAATTAGCTGGTTTTTTTATATTTTGGAATGCCTGTTTATGTAATTTGAAATGCCCATGTGAGGTGTATGACTTGTCAAGTCATTCTTAAGGAGCTAGTAATCATTAAGGTTATTTCAACGTTTGTCTTCTTTTATCAGACAGAGCTACTAGCACACATATTCAGTGTTCGAGTATTTCTGCTGCTTATTATGAATGTTATCCTACTTCTCCACTAACCGAGTGGAATTCCACTAAAACTGATTCTTAAGTCTCACTGAATTTTCAAATATTTTTGTATGTTGAATATATAGGATACTGCTAGGCGCATTCTGGAGGGAGCAGCTGGTGTGGCAGTTATCGATGACCGGGAATCCAATCACTTTCCTACGCCCTTGGATGTTAGTTTTCCCTTCTTATATCATTTACTAATGTGTGACAGAACCCTGTAAAGTTCCAAACACTTATGCTCTTGGATTTTTGCTTGATGTCATAATAGAAAATTGCATGAACGTCTGATCACTTCTCTAATGTGTACTAATGTGTGATAACAGAGAGACACCACATAAACTGAAGCGACTTGATTCAAGTCACCCAAATGTCAGGATGCATTATCTTTCACGTTTCAATTGAAATCTTGATAATAATTTTAATCAGAGAGGAGACCTTCTGACTGCAGGTGTCAAATAAAGATGATGTGGCTGTGGGACGCATACGACAGGATCTATCTCAAGATGGCAACCTAGGGTAATAAGCTCCTTAAAACCCATATGGTTGCTGCTGCCATTGTTATCATTGACATTGACAAAAGAATACTGGTAATACTACTAGTGTTATCAATTTACACCATGTACTAACTGAAGTTTCACGACAGGTTGGACATATTTGTGTGTGGTGATCAGATACGTAAAGGGGCAGCTCTAAATGCTATCCAGATTGCTGAAAAGTTGCTGTAGAGGATGCGCGATAATTTTCCCATATGTTTAAGCATTTCCCTTGTAATTTGTTTACCGGAGCAAGGAAGATAGCATCAATTTTTCGGTCCTTGAAATGATGCAACTATCATTTCTTGTTGTGCGAAGCCAATTCTGTATGATGGTCTGCATCTTTTTTTCGGTCAATTTACATTTCTGTTGTGTGAAAGCAATTCTGTATGATGGTCTACGTCTTGGTCAAGTCGATCTTATTGTACCATATGGTATCACTGTACCATTCTAAAACCATAATTCATGAATTTGCATTATGAAGCATTTACTCTTAATTATGTGCCTCCACTCATCCATTCACCTGGAATTAATCTGTAGCTTTGGACTGAAAAGGTCAGGTTTTTGTGGCATTCTGAGGACGTTAGTCCATGTAGTATAGATTCGATTTCTCGAAGCTTTTCCTGAAGAAAATGTTTACTTGCGTTCTTCCAAATTTTCGTTTCACTTCCATGAATGTTTTGTTTTGTTCACTCGAGATCAGTTTCCAGGCGCTTTATTTTTCTTCAGATTGTTGCAACCTTATCCGTCTTGCTTCATTTCTTGTTGATCTTATTCTTTGTCTTCTTCTTTCACTTCTGTTACGGTCTTGCTTCATTTCTTGTTGATCTTATTCTTCGTTTCTTCTTTCACTTCTGATATGGTATATTTTGGGCCCAAGATAGCCACAGTCGGAATCCGTACTAAGGCATTGCTCGGCACGTCACGTCTCGGGAATCCCAAGACAGAGTCGCCCTCGAGACATGCCAAGTTAAAATCCGTTCCAAGGCATTGTTTGGCACGTCCACCACGCCAACCCGCATATGACCAATCCACGTATAGTAATATAAAGATCTCTGGCCGGCATCTGGCCCAGGGAGGGGGAGATCGAGATAACAAGACTCGACTGACTTGCTCATCAGAGGGGCCAAAGTCGAGGAGCACCCGACAAAGACCACTTTTGCATGAAGGCGGTCTCCACCGATCGACAGGCGTTTCAACCCGGGAATTGCCACCCAGTGACGAGGACGCGCTGTCATCCATCTCGGAGCTGAGAGACGTAACCCATCGTAGACGGCACCCGGATCGACGGACCGAGGAACACCGATCAACACCTCCTCCCAAAGGGCCCAATCGACCCTACCGGCCCGACTCTTGTCCGAGACGCTTCGAAGCAGCCATCCCCGAGCGACCAGTGCCCCGACCTAAGAGACACATCCCATCACACAAAAACAGTTCAGTTAGTTGTTCCAGATCCCAACCAACGCCACCCAGCATCCCTTCCCGAGGGCGCGACCACCTCATCATCCCACTCACCCCCTAAGAAACTCCTGACATTGACCCACGGACCTAACCGTGCTGACTCACCAGCCCCGTCATTTTATTCACTAACAACTTCTCATCAATCTCATTGCCACTTGCCTAAGTCATTTAGTCAAAGCAGGTTTTATTACGGAGTATTAATGCCATGCATCTATCTATGTAGGATCTGCAAAGTTATTCCTGACATCATCACCATGGTCGGTCGGTCATGGCATAACACGAATGGTGGCCTCTATGGTAACCAGCTGTCGTAGCCAAAGCGAAGCAAGCTTGGTTACCGTTCAACCTTTTTTTACATGCTTCTTGGCCAAGGCAAGTGGGTGCACGACCAGAGGAATGCCACATGAGCTTTGTACTCACTCCTATGCTACCTTTACAAGTTCCCAACAGGTTAAAAGTTCACATGATGACTTACGCGTAGTACAATGGCTTTCTTCGTGGTCTTTTTCTGGTTTCTGTTTCACTAAGCTTCGACCTTTTTAGGCCTATCAAGATTAGAACCAGTTTGCATTTCATATAATATTTCATATAATTCTTTAGGTGACGAAGATAATATTTGAACTCAGGATAAATCTTTCGAAAAATATATTGGATGAGACTTCGATTTTTTTTTTAAATAATTTTTATATTTAATTTTATATCACTGAAAATTGTAGGCATTTCTAATGAGAGAATATTATCTTTTCACGAATAGATAGCAGTCAGAGTTCAAATCATGAATCCAAGCACAGAACCATTCTTGCTTTAGCTACAGTTTTGCCCAAGACATGCATCGCAAAAGGTTGTACAGGAACACCTCTCTCTCTCTCTCTCTCTCTCTCTCTCTCTAAAAACAGAAGAAAAAAAATCCCCCTTTTCTTTTTCCTTTGCTGAAACACCCATCTTTTTATTCTTCATTTTCTTATGAAACCGACTTTAACTCTCTTTTCACAATAAAAAAGGCGATCACGTGCAGCGCACGTTCGTCTATTATAGTTAGTACATCGAGTTGGAATTGAATTAATCTCACACACAAAAAAAATGGTGCATCAAAGTAGGCAGAATATATATGAAATATTTAGCCCAAATATACTTTTTCACCAAAATCTCCAAACATCCAACGCCACTCCCTCTCTCTCTCTCTCTCTCTCTCTCTGCCATCAAACATAGTAGTAAACCGAGTAGCACAACATTTATTTTCACCACCGCCCATAATCACGTCGATACATGCGACCCCCACTCTCATTCATATACGCTATAAAACACACACCATTCAGCGCCGGATGACCTCAAGGTGTTCGATCAGGGGCATTTGGGTCTCCTCCTCTTCCCGCTGCCGGTGTACTTGTCCCTGTAACAGGGGCACTCGTCCTTGTGCCCGTAGGTCCCCGACGGCACGCACCGGCACTGCTCGCAGCACAGCCCGCAGTACTTGAGGCATCGGTCCCGAACGCTCGCCTTGGAGCACCTCACCTTGCACTTGGACCCGCAGAACGCTGAAACCCAAAACAACGACATGAAACGATCAAAATCCATGGATGAGAAACGGTGACACAGAAGACTTGTGTTTGATTATATCTACCTGAGCCTGCCATGGTGGCTTGCAGATAGGAAGAGGTGAAGAGGATGAGCAGAAGAGCTACGACGGCGTGGAGAGGCTTCATATCTGGACCAGGCTACGGAATGCTCACACGGTGGTAAGTGGTCGAAGCGATGCGGGACTTCCAGAGGAGGCTTGGCTGGCTATTTATAGAAGGGTAGTAAAGGGGAGAGGTTGCAGGTGGGTGAAGTGTGAGAAGCATCAGCAATGAAGACGGCAGGACCTTTTGGGCTGGCATCCAGTAAGGGGGGAGGACACTAATGGCGAATATGGGGACAGGTGGAGGGATGCCATACCTCCATGGAGAGCGGGGTAGGACTTCCTTTTAGCTTGGGATGGCCCCATGGAGGTGTGCTCATTCATTGCTGCGTCGGTGGAAGCTTTGCTGCATGTCGTCGGTAGGAGGGAGGCACGTGAATGGGGTTTGCTTGCCGTGAAATCTACCATGTTCGGACTCCCAGGAGGGTATTGGCCGGTCGAGGTGGGCGTGATGGTGCGTGCAGTCATTAAAGAGGGAGTCTCCCGAGGGACCCTGCAACATTCTGCTTCCACATCCAGAAGAATCGGTCTGCGAGCTTGGAATCCTAAGATCGATGTTGCTAACAACCTCATGGCACCCATCTCGATGGAGATGGAGATGGAGTGGTCGGATTGGATCATCAGATCCATCCATGTTTGGATTGTCTGAATCGACTCGAATCGAATATACCACTAATCCAAAACCAAACTCATCATCTGATTGTTAATTCCAATGGGCAAATGGAATGATGGGTCAACTTGGCCATGCCAGACCGACGAGAATAGGATCGACTCGAATCGAATATACCACTAATCCAATTGTTAATTCCAGTGGGCAAATGGAATGATGCTGCAACTTGGCCATGCCAGACCGACGAGAATAGACCACAGTGAAGGAAAAGTTTGATTGTCTACATCCTGCATCGGTACAAGGCCTCTAAAGAAACTATAATTCTTTGTTTTTGCTTAGATCTGGAGGATTATTAGAGCCATGTAGATCTTGGTTTATGGTCAAGTAGAATCCACGCATGTATGCGTGCATGGGAAAGAGAGATGAAAGAATACCTCAAAAACACCCATACATGGATGGATGCATGAGAATAGAAAGTTTCGGAAATTACATCTCGATGTGAATCTTTTGGAAATTATATCCTTCGTGGATGAATTTGCGAGGATAAGATTCGTCCCACTCGTAATCGACTAACGTGGAGAATCAAAAGGATTACTCAACAAATTATCATCTTTGATTTTTCGAATTTTTCCATACTACTAACTTATTGGTCACGGCGATCATCATGAATCATACTATTTTGGTGGACAAGTTGGGATCAAAAGAGGCCAAGTAGTCATCGTAAGCCATGGACTCCTTCAGCGAGTTTGTCCACTCAGAATATTCCTGTAGCTCATTCTAGTAGGTGGTAATGTTTTACCTTAGAATAATATTTTTTTTCATATGCAGTTTCTTTCTTCTTCTTTTTTTATTTTTTATTTTGGGGAACTGAAAAAAAGGATCAAACTTATTTTTCTTGCAGAGGAAAACATAAAAATTATGGAGAGAGATAAAGTTAAAAGAAGGGAGGAAATATGAACAAGAGAGAGAGAGAGAGAGGACAAGTGAAGAATTTTGTGTCATTCAACTTACTGATCCTTTGTGATTTGTTCTCTTCGTGACTATGTACTTAACCTAATCCTTGATTCCTGCGTGAGAAATTTACATTGCAAGATTTAGTTTTTGAGAAGTAACTTGCACACTCTTAGACGATATTTTTGTATCGTTGGTGCTGATCCACACATCATTAGAAGTAGCAACATTTGATTAACATATTTGTTTCACAAAATGGATTATGCTATCATGTGGATTTGACACACATTTAGAATATGCAGTAATTTTTTTTATAAAAAAAAAATTCATGTACAGGTTCTTTCACTTTTTTGTTATTTTGGACAACTAAACAACTTACTGATCCTTTGTGATTTGTTCTCTTTGTGACTATGTAATTAACCTAATCCTTGATTCCTGTGTGAGAAATTTGCATTGCAAGATTTAGTTTTTGATAAGTAACTTGCACACTCTTAGACGATATTGGAAATCACAAATAAGGGTGATCAGCCACAGTATGCCTAGGGTTGCAAGTGATGATAGTCCTCCCTCGTGTGAGGATTAGTAAGTAACAAGCCCTTGCACGAGAGTTATGTACAGTAGTATAGGGTGAAGTGTATGGCAAGTCCAATGAAAAAAACATTTTTAAAATTTATTAGGGATAAATTAGTTCAATGATGTGTTATGAAAAATTTTCAAGCTTAGTCTCCATGCGTTCCTCAATCAAATAGCCCAACAAGCATCGAAGAGCTAATTCTTGAGGAGATGGCACAAATTTAGAGTTAATATATCTTTGCAGGAACGTCCCTAAAAAATTTGAGCCTCTTGAACTCCATATTAGATTGTGTGTAAATAAATATAAATAGAAAATATCAGCTAGTTCAGCTAGTTTAGCTGATTGGTTTTTGATAGTTTATCGTAAAGTTTTCGACTTAAATCTGTGTTATTTTGGACAACTAAAAAGGATTTTACTGAATTTTCTTACAGAAGAAGAAAAGAATGGTGAGAGGAGGAACAAGATCAAGAGACAACAGAGAGGCACTTATTAGCCACTATTTATTGTGCGTTGCTAGATCAAATAGGGTTACCATATTCGTTGCTCAATCAATAATCCGAATTATATGTGATGGTGTCTCCATGCGTTCCTCAATCAAATAGCCCAACTAATTCTTGAGGCTTCCTTTTTCAGATGGCCCAAATTTAGAGTTAAGATAGGAACGTCCCTAAAAATTTTGAGCTTCTTAAACTCCCAATTAGATTGTGTGCAAATAAATATAAATAGAAAATATCAGCTAGTTCAGCTAGTTTAGCTGATTGGTTTTTGATAGTTTATCGTAAAGTTGTGATTTGGGTTGAATTAAAATTAAATCTGATATATGTTAATTCTATGACTGTTTTGATTGATCATTAATATTCAATTTCTAACAAGTATATGGCCAAATAGAATCTGAGCATGCATAGAAAAAAAGAGTTTTGGAAAGTAGACATGGCTTCCAAGAACAAGGGAGAACCAGAATGCATGAACCTCTTCATTGTTTGTTTCTTTTTGGAGGCATGCATGGATGACAATATATAGTTTTGAAAATTATATTATTAAATCTTCCACAAAACAGGGACATCAAGATGCATGAAATATTTTTAGGTATGTGAGGACATGGGAATCATTTTGGTGGGATAAGATATAGTAGAGAATTAAAAGAATAGGCTATCTAAATTCCTTGGTGCTGCTACCCACAAGCATACTCATCTTCTCTTCAGTGTCTTTCTTTTCTTTCTCATTTACCTTCTCCATCTTTGTTTCTTTGATTTTTCTGTACTAACTTTTTGACCATGGTAATTATCATCAGTGTTGCTATTTTGGTGGGCAAGTTGGGATCAATAGAACAACATCGTTGTTATCATTAATTCATTAATTCATCACGCAAAATAGCAATCCTCGATCATTGCTATAGCTTCCTTCATCTACGAAAGATGGTAACATTTTACTCGGATCGATATTTTTCATATGCAAATTCTCTTCTGCTTTTAATTACTTTGGAGAACTAATTAAGAAGGAGTGCGTTGAATTTTCTTGCAGAAGAAACACACAAAAAGTTAGGCAGTGGAGCAACAAAGAGAGAAAGACAACACAGGTCAAAGACAATTATAAATATGAATTGGTGAAACATAGGATCAGAAAAAGAAGACAAGCATTCAAAGTTTGTTCATCAAGCTGTAATCTTCCACTCTGGTGTGGAAATTGAAGGTCATAAGTTTTAGTTTCTGATACACAACTACTACTAAAAAATTAAGATGTTGGTGGAAGAAGAAGACGAAGAAGAAGTGTGTTGACAAGGCAGCACAACAGCCTCTCCCGCAATCCATGGCGAGATACTTCACCTACCTTTCGGACGCTATCTATATGAACAGCATCGGGGACAGCTTTGTTCTCTAAAGGCGCCCATTATTGATTTGTTGGCCCCAAAACAAAAGCCAATGCAGCACTTTTTTCTCTGAACATACTTTTGACAAGACTCTACTCTGTGCTCATTCATACATAAATCACGTCCATGTAGAAGTTGGATAAAATGCCAAATAAGATTTTTCCAATTATATGAAAATTTTTTTTTGAGAAAAATCTTTTATTCTGTTGAGTGAAATTCTTTCTCCTAATCATATAAATAGGAGATGGAACATGTTAATATATTGAAGCATATTCAACTATTCAATAAAGCTTCTTTCAATATTTATTCTTATCTTCTATTATTCTGTTGAGGGCAAGCTCTCTTCTTGCTACAACTCATCACTATTGCTTTTCCACCTCTGACGGTAAAAGAAAATACTTTCTACCATTTTTCTCCTCGGCGAATGGTAATCTAGACTCTACTCTGTGCTCATTCATACATAAATCGTGTCCATGTAGAAGTTGGATGAATGAATGCCAAACTTCCTTTCATGAGCAACAGCGGATGGTCTTGCCCTACTCATGAAGCCTTTCGCTTGTATCCTCTTATGGGGGTATGATAGAAAATAAGATTTTCCTAACTATATGAAGAAATCTCTCTATTCTGTTGAGAAAAATTCTCTATTTTATGGAGAGAGAACATGTTAATGTATTGAAGCATCTTCAACTATTCAATAAAGCTTCTTTCAGTATTTATTCTTATCTTTTATTATTTTTATCAACTTACTTTCACGAGCAACAGCAGATGATGGATGCAGGATTTCAGTTCATTAGCACACTGTTCATGTTGATCCTTAGAATGAATTAACAAGGCAACAATCACAGTATCCAGCTGAATGGTTGGACGATCGGATATGATTCAGTACTTGTTAGGCTGCATTTATCTGAAACCAAGCCAAAGAAGTCTGGAAACAGGAGATGTCAAAGAAACAGCAATCAAGCTTTGTCACCAAGCATCTTCAGATAAAGGCAATAAAAAAAAAGGAAAAGGTACTTTGCAGGTTGACAACATGGATCACACAAGCACAAAAGAAGTGGGAAATCTCAGCATCTGCTGTATTCATATTGTAGAAAGCAGTATGGTCTAAAGATCAAACTGGTCCCATTGTGGTCAGATTAGACATGCTACCTAAATCACAAGCTTCTCTTTTTTTGATTGGATGCCTGCCTTGAAGAACAAGCTGCAGGGATTGATTAGGCCTACCCTTTGGCACATTGTCAAACTTGCTTAAATGACATGTAGCTTTGATCTCAGATTGTTATCGACTTGCTGAATGACCACAAGAAATATGCAAACTTGCCTGATTAGGCAGATGTTTTATTCTCCCCATCAATGAAAATTAGAGAGAGGATCTTTCCATGTTAGTATTTTCTGTACTATCTAATTAGGTACCATATCCGTGAATTAAATTTATAATCTCAGTTCGGTGTGTCACCATTTCCCCTACTCATCACCACACAATTCTGAATCTTGATCTAATTTAAACAGATATATAGTTCTTTTCCTTCTAATTTTTTAATATAAATTTATATTTTGGCAATATATCTCAAGAATCCACAATGATAATTTAATTTTTTTTTAAAAAATTATTATTATTATTATTATTCTTTTTTTCATGTAAACTATAAAAGAAAATATAGATCGAGACCTTAAATATTGGTCTGATGGTGATGTATCAAATCCATTCACGAAATGTTGATGGTTCAAAATCGTATCAGATATATATATCTAAAGACGTCGACTAGTTTAATTGAGAAAAAAAGACTTAATATTTTATGGTAAGATCCTAAACCTAAATTTCGCCATCATCGCTTATTTTTGGAAAAAAGAAAATTAATATGAACCATGAAATCCAAATGGTCCATAACCTATTCTGGATAAATTGTCTTCCTCCTTCCCAATCTCAATCTAAAGTATCAGGGTGAGGCCACCTCGAGAAGGAAAGGTTCTCAGCCTTCAACTCTTCCGAAGCTTGTCATTTGGTCCCCTTTCCCCCTCCGGAAAAGTAAAACCCCCCCCCCCCCTTCCTCTGAAAGGGCATCGAAGATTGCACGCACATACACTCGCCAAACTCACGTACGCCGATCGTCACCGTTGGCAGGGAAACACGAGTCCTCCATAGTCCACCAATAAATGGGTCGAAGAGGGTTAGCTCGTCGCGGTGTGAGACAGCACATGGAACCACCTAATCCTCCGAGTAATAACTCGATTTCCAAGTGGTGAAGACATGGCGAGCGACGACGACGTCCGTCCACCTAATGAGGCCACGCCCTGTTCCGATGAATTGACTACCGATTGGCGATCGAGACCTCGTCACATGGAATAATCAATGGCGCGATGGGGACGTGACGTAAGAAGACCAGTTCGGTCGAGCCCTCTACTGCATGAGGCAATCCGCGTTGTCATCCGTTGGATCGTGATCGGACCGCCAGTGTAGATGTCGGGCTCACGCGAATCGCGAGTCCCTACGTGAATGGGTGGCAGAAACATCGTTGTCGTCTGCTTCAGAGTTCCACGTTCTGCTTCTTTTTGGTGCAGAAACAGTGCAAGGAAAAGAAGAAGAAGAAGAAGCATGAATAATAATAATATTAGATCGTCCTAAATAGATAAGGCTTAATTAAACGAAGCGTGGAGACCGCCTGCACGTCACGTGATCATCGTCGTCGTCGTCGTCGTAGTCTCACCGCTCGCCTCATACGACCTCAGAATTCCCTAACGAGGCAAAGGATCGCAAGACCGAGTCGAAGGTGAGGGCACCGAGAGTGATCGGACTTCGATGCGCTCTCCTTGACCATTGGTTGGCAACCGCTGCTTCCTTTTGGGTTATTATTGATATTATTTACCTTTATCTTTTTCCTTTAAATATGCTTTTTCTTTTTTACTCCCTCCAGCTTTGCTCTCTTCTTTCTTTTCGCCTTCGCTCTCACACTGTCGCACGCTCGCAGTCTTCCTTTTTCTCTCTCCTCTATCCTTCAAAGAAGAATAATCACATTTATAATCCCGCCTCGCCTTCGGCTTCCCTCCCCCTGTTTGGAAAACTTGTAAGCGAATCCCTGTTTGGAAACCTTCTAAGCGAATCGGTGCATGTTTTCGACTTCCTTTTAGGATTCACGTTCGAGTCCATAGCTTTGTGGTCTGCGTTCAGGGAGGGGGATGGAGAAGAAGCAAGGGTTCTTCTCGGCGCTGCGGGAGGAGGTGGCGCGGGGGCTGTCACCTGCGCGGTCGAGGTCGAGGTCGGAGAGCCCGCGGCGAGGTGCGTCGCCGGTGGCGGACCTGCTGCTTCCGACGCGGTGGAAGCGGCAGCAGCCGCGGGGGTTTCCGGCGGAGCTGCTGGTGCCGGCGTCTAGGAGCCTGGCGCCGCTGGCTGAGGGGCCGGAGGGGGAGGGGAGCGGCCCGGGGAAGGGGGGGTGGGGGCAGTGGATGAAGGGGCGGCTCTCCCGGGCGCCGTCCGTGTCCGGCGCTGCCGCCTCCTGCCACCGATCGGACCTCCGCCTCCTCCTCGGCGTCATGGGGGCGCCGCTGGCCCCCGTCCACGTTTCCCCGACGTACGCGCTCCCCCACCTCAGCATCAAGGACACTCCCATTGTGAGCACCCTGTTCGCCTGCTTTTCTATGACGACCTGCATCGGCTTTCCCTTCCTTGCCTTTTGCTACCATGTCGTCGGTGGAAAATATCAGCAAGATTCAATTTTTGTGGATTTTAGCGCTGTTATTATTAGCTCTGGCTTCTCTGCTTTGAGTGAATGCTCGAATTCCTCATAAATGCCTGCAATGAATGCATCTGATTTCCATCTCCTTGCATCGTTGCTTGCGTTAATCGCCCAATTTGGATAGACATTGAGAAAAGCTGTTGATTTTTCATGGTAGGAAACGTCGTCAGCGCAATACATACTGCAGCAGTACACAGCGGCCTCGGGAGGGCTGAAACTGCTGAGCTCCATCAGGAACGCGTACGCGATGGGGAAGGTGAGGATGGTGGCCTCGGAGTTTGAGACGGCCACAAGGGTCATCAAGAACCACAGTGTGACGAAGGATGCAGAGCCCGGGGGCTTTGTTCTCTGGCAGATGGCGCCGAGCATGTGGTACGTCGAGCTGGCCGTCGGTGGCAGTAAAGTCCGTGCCGGTTGCAACGGCAAGCTCGTCTGGCGTCACACGCCATGGCTCGGCGCCCACGCCGCCAAGGGCCCTGTTCGTCCCCTTCGTCGAGCTCTGCAGGTACAGAAGCAGAGGGTGCAGCATACGCCACCATCTCGCCTTCTTTTGGGCGCTTGATCTCTGTTGTCTGCTTGAAATTCTTATCGTACCCGATCGAACTGTGCAGGGTCTTGATCCATTGACCACGGCCAGCATGTTCTCTGATGCACAGTGCATCGGGGAGAAGAAGGTCAACGGAGAGGATTGCTTCATCCTCAAGCTTTGTGCAGACCCACAGACGCTCAAGGCTCGGAGCGAAGGCCCTGCGGAGATCATAAGGCATGTCTTGTTTGGTTACTTCAGCCAGAAGACGGGGCTTCTTACGTACATGGAGGACTCCCATCTGACTCGAATCCAGTCGAGCGTCGGAGGCGATGCTGTCTACTGGGAGACCTCCATTAACTCCTCCATAGAAGATTACCGCCCTGTGGAAGGTGTGATGATCGCCCACTCCGGGCGATCAGCGGTCAACCTTTTCCGGTTTGGCGAGGTGGCCATGAGCCACACCAAAACCAGGATGGAGGAGGTGTGGACCATCGAGGAAGTGGCTTTTAATGTTGCCGGCCTCTCAGTCGACTGTTTCATTCCGCCGGCTGATGTTAAACGTGGAACAGTCAGTGAGGCCTGCGAACTACCTCAAGCGGAGAGGGGTAGAAGCAACATGGCCGGAAGTCATCGGGCTAAGGTTGCAGCTCTGGACAAGCCTGATGGTGGTAACATCCGGTGGGGGGCCGAGAAGTGAACTTGTCGATGATCATGGTTCTTTAGCTTAACCGACTGACTCACCAAAAACTACAGAATAGCAGAGCAAACTTCACAGATTTGGGGTCTGCTACTTCAATAATCCTCTGTGTATAGCAGCATTTTTATTCCTGGGTCTGCCACCTGCAATATAGCCTCGTTGTAGAATTCCCGAAGGCTTGGCTGGTTTGCTTACTTTGGTTTGTCATGCTTGCTGGTTGAAGTCCTGTTTACTTCTACTTTTCTTCTCCTACAGGGTGCTGCTGCCTTCCATGCACGAAAACAAAGATGAACCATGTATTGTTCTTGCTAATCGCAACGGGGACTTCACGGTGCCTGTTCGGAGTTCCTAAGATTTTACGTGTTCTTGTGTGTTTGTTTGTTGGCTGGGTTGGTGTGGCAGCTGTTGAGGATGCAGGTAATTAGTAAAATGTAATCGTCGATCCGAAACGAGGGTTGGGATATAAAACTTTTCCTTACCTACTGCAATCATATGGGTGTGTGAACCAAACTTCTCTGCTCCGTCTGATATCACTGGTTATTGCCTGTGTCATCTTTCTGCGACGCTACTTTCTTGTGGGACAGCATCCGGTCGAAATTGTTGTTGATGCAATTGGGTAATAACCTCACACCAACATCAATTAAAGGGGGTTAAAATGGGGATGTTATTTATGGTGGGTTTAGACAGGTCAGGTAATGAGATAGATGGGGCCTGGGCTTCATTCATTGCCTCCAGCTGCAGGATGTGTGCAGCCAAGGACATGGGAGCTCAAGGTCCCCCGTATGGGTAATCCATCACATTTGGTACAGGTGGTGAGAGAAACTTATTGATACCTGTGCTGGAACTGTTCATTCTTTATTTTGTTTTGGAGGGACACTCGGTCATGCATGGTTCTCAGAAGCTTCCTCACCGTGGATTCTCGTTGATGTCTATGCTACCCTTTTCCAGTGGCTCAATGAGAACAGACACAATAAGTAGGTATCCAATGCTCACTGTCCCCCTTGCAAATATATCAGCTCTTGATGATACTTGAGACAGCCATGAAGAATCTGATCCTTGAGGCAATCACACTTTCCTGCATGTTGCGGTTGCTTAAAAGCTTCAAAAAAAAAAAAGACAGGTAGTAGTTCTTCAAGATGTTGATGTGGTCCAGCACGAAAATAAACTAACCTCGTTTGGTTCCTGGTAGATGTTGGTTCCCCGGAGGCTTTAAAACGCCCACTAGCAATCAGGATCATCTTAGCTGAAGCGTCAAAGCGACCTATCATGCTCCGCTTGTTGTAGAAATAAAACTTGATTCTAAACCTACAAGATGGGCACAAGAACCTTGTCCTCGATCGGCATAAAAAGTTGATGCTGGACATCAGAAATGCCATCATAAAGAGAGAACATGTGGGAGAATAAATAGCTCACAAGATGTTCACCTTGTTCTCGGGCTCTGGTTCCGTTCTTTGATCCATCGCTTTCCATGTCTACAAGATCATTCTGCAAGATCGATCAAACTCGGGAGGCATAATGCGCAGCCATGAGAAGACAGCAGCATTGAGAATACTCCTTTTATCACAGACGAATGATCAACTTCCAACTTTATCAACAATTTGATGTGCATTTCTAACAAAACATATATTAATACTTGGATAACTTTAATGAGGAAAAAAAAATAAAAAAGAAGATGCTTACCACAAACACTGATGGTCTGCTAAGAAAAAGTAGACTCCGGATAAAGTCAAACATATTTCTTTAAACAATCAAATCATTGAAGAAAAAGATATCCAACAAACAAAAAAAATGAACATGTTATTAACACAAACGCAACAATTACATCAAGGTCATCATGGCAAAGAAAATTCGAGTTTCATAAAAGTATCATATAACTACCAGTATAGCCGAAATAAGCTTTAGTCAATTTTCGACAGATTATAATGCAAGCCGGATTAGCCACAGCCATGGTCCTTTTCACACCTTGGTGCTTGTTTGTCCGATGCTGTGATGACAACACATTGGAGAATCCAAAAACAAGATAACCAACCTAAAGGATCTGTCAGCTATCAGCACAATCATTAAGCATGGTAAACCAAAGGCATAATCACTACAGAGAAAGGATTGAGGTTGTACAAAGTGTTCTCAAGCAAAAACTTGTAACACCAACAAACCAACAGAGAGCACTAAGAACCCTAAACAACATAGGACCCAACAGTAGAAAACTGTTAAGCAGTTCAACTTAATTCTGAAGAACAAATACTACATTTTACGTCATTGATACACCACAGATACATGCTATCAGACAAAAAAGACCTCACACCTTGCATGGTCCAACAAGAAGCTTGTCATAAGCCTACAGTTATCTATACACCAAAATCTAGCTTCTTGCGTATGACTTAATCACTTTGAAAAGTGAGGATTAATCAAGCCTGATATTTCGAGAAACCCAACACGGTCTCTCCCACCAAAAATGGCTTTGAGCTTCTCATCACAAACAATTATCTTTTTGTTCTCTGGATCCTGCAAGGGAAGAGCACATAACAAAGATAAAATGACATTTGACACGGAAGAGACATATACAGAGCCTAAAGTATTACACAATAAGTTGACACCAATAAAAAAAAGGCAAGACTGATAGCAGACTCAAGCCAAGTCAACTTTAGTGGTAGGGCAAGTCAATGTCAAATGCATCAGTAACAAAAGTTGTGCATACACATGCACACTCACTGTTAACATACTTCTACTCAGATTTTACAGGAGTCATGAAAAGTTCCTATTTAGTATTACAAATTGTATGAAGGTGAGATACATGCAGAAGATAGAATCAACGCTAGCCAAATTTGTGATTGCAGAAGAATCTTAGTTTGATCAAACATAGCAAATGCTAGTTTCCTGTTCTTAGTAGAAGAATGGCACAATAAACAGATATAGTTGAATCTAAAAGAAAATACCTTGTGAACTCTAATAAAATATAGGATCAAGTGTACAGAAATTCAGACTACTTGCAGAAATATAACAGAAACTGCAGAAGCTAACTCAACAAGATTAAGGGAAAAATCTGGGCCCAGATTTTTAATTTCATAACCAAGGCTCCATAATAATAGTTCTAAAGACGGACACATAGACAATGATTAAATATCCTTTAACTATTATAAAACATGGCCGTAAGCCACCTTAGAATTCAAATAATTACAACTTAGAATGGAAAAGACTAAATAGACATCTTTGCCTGAACCAATATTCAAGATACCATCCTGTTCAGCTCCTATTGGTTCATAAACGTTCAACATAGTTAGAACTTTGTTCAGCTGATATCATTTTACAACAATATGTCAAACCTACTGATTCCAATATCAAATACACGGAGGGCATCAAAATTGTTGTTTCTACACCATCCTTCAATATATCAACCAAGCTCTCCATACTCTTTTGTACTTCAACTTCTCTGTTTTGTGCATGTTAAAATCATTGCAAAATGACCTCCAAATGCTCTGATGATCCACACAAAGTTTCAGTCTCTCAGAAAGATAGACTTATAGCACCTCCCCCAAAATAATACATATCATTAAGGGCATTTTTTCTTGTAATCCTTCCCATAAGGCATTTACCATGATCCACACAAAGTTTCAGTCTCTCAGAAAGATAGACTTATAGCACCTCCCCCAAAATAATACATATCATTAAGGGCATTTTTTCTTGTAATCCTTCCCATAAGGCATTTACCATTAATTCTAAGTGAATGCATTTTCCTGCAAACCATTAATTCAGTAACCTAACTTCGACTTCCCTATGCTCCCATAAAGTTTAAAACACATGCAATTCTGTATCCTATACAGCAGTCTCTATCACACAAGGAATTAACTAAAGCATATGTTTCATATCATTTCAATCTACTAAATGACCATTCGATCTATTCATCTTTACAATTATGATACACACAAGGAATTAACTAAAGCATATGTTTCAATCTACTAAAAGACCATTCAATATATTCATCTTTACAGTTATGATGATCACATATTTGTACTAAGCTTTCACTTGTAATCATGTCTCTCCAGATTTGCAGATATAAAAAGAAAACCATAATCTTATCAACACTCAGTTCATCCAAAAATCCCCTCATTCGAAGGCCAGAAACCAATATAATATAATTTCTCAAATTTAAATGGAAACAATTCATGAAATCAGTACAAAAGCATCCATGCATTCTACTAAAATTCGCTTATCATCTTAAAGCGAGAACTTCATGCTATGTTCCTGCGTTACTTGCCACATAAAAAGGAAAAAGATAAAGAAAGAGACAACCATACACGCCATGAATACAATGAAAGGAGGAAAAAGAAGGAAGAGCAACCACGATGTAGGATTAATCTTTCTCATCACAACACAAATCAAGGGTATACATAGATCGAGGACGCCTTAAGCTTAGAGGCCAAAAATGAAACAGAAGGAAACGTGTATCACTAGTTGAAGTAAAGGAAAAGGGGGCGGCCACAAACAGAAAGGTGGGGGTAACCTGGAGGTTGTGCTCCTTAATATAAGCCCAGATGAGCTTGAGCGCCTGGGTGCGGGGGATCTCCGGCACGCCGACGAGGGCCTGCATTGCAGGGGAGACGGGACGGGGCTTGGTGATGCCCCTCGCTGGCCTCGCTCCCGCCCCCGAGGCAGGCTTGGAGGAAGAGGCCGCTCGCACCGCCGTCGCCGACGCGGCCCTCCGGTGGAGAGGGAACGCGACGGAGGCCGCGAGGCGGCGGTGGAGGGGATGATCGGCGGTGAGGAAGGCGGAAGCGTAGAGGCCGCTCGAGGGGATGGTCGCCGCCATTGGTGGGAGAATGGGGAGGGTCACCGAGGGAAAGGGGGAGAGAGCGAGTGGATAAGAGGACGGGAAACGGAACCTTCTCGGGCTTTGAGAAGGGTTTTGGGGAGGGCAATCCTATAATTGTTAGGGGCAGAATAGGAATTCGGATCCGCACAATATAACTTATTCGTTTAATAAAGACGTTGTATTATTATGGCCGTCATTGCGCTGTATTACCATATGCATGCTTTATTAGTATCATCAACATCATCATCATAACTTTTCCTATCCAAAATGGATATCATATTTATTATTCCTATGCTACATTACCACGGTTGTCATCATCAATATCATTATGTTTCATCACCATCATTAGATTGATTCGTCTTCTATTGGTTGTGCGAATTGCAAGTTAGCTTATGGGCTCAGCATCAGCGACGATAATGTTGGCATTCGAGAACACTATATTTTGGGGTTCTCAGGCATCAACCCATTTCCACTGACTACTTTAATTAGAGACAAACGAGCGCATCTAAAAAAGCTTACATCAAGTCATCCTAAGACTCAAACACTGTAAGTGCCAAGACGGCTGCTTTAGTCTTTCATCTCTCAGGCCTTCCAACTCGAGGCAATCCTTAATGCCATTGTCGTAGCTAATGTTGGCATCTTCCGTCTGCCGTGTTTCCCATCCATGTGCACTCACCTTTAGCCCTCCAGACTCGGTTGATGATGAGGAAAAGCTTGCTCCAGAATCAGAAGTGAAGGATGTCTCTTCCCTCTTCCTCCAGCTGCTTCCTACCGTCAGCGTCAGTTCTATGTCACTCTCTTGTTCCAACTCCAATGTCGTAACCTCTGCTGCTCTTTCTATGTATTCATCTGCTGGAAGTTCGAGATTAAGTACCCGACGCCGTGGCCTCCGTTCACGGTGTCTTTCACTCAGTAGGCACGAGTCTGTGGCAGCGTCTCGATCACCAAGGTTAAACCGAGTGCGGTTGACGAGCCTCTGTCTCTTCAGCTCATTGTTCTTCATGTCTCTCATCAGAAACTTCTGAACTCTATATAAGCGATGGAGTTCATGGACCTGACAGGGAAACAAACTTGAATCTGCGTGCTTGTGAAAGGAATGACGAAGAGGGAGGGAGGATCTGAAGCTGGGAGACTTACCTGTTGCCTGAAGGTCTCTTCATGCTTCAGCATCATCATCTTCATGCATTCTTTGCCATCCTTCCTCGGAAACATCTCCATTAGCGTTTTCTGAGATTGATTGGACCGACCAGACTTGTTGGTTTGGAACCGCAAGGAAAGAAATTGGGCTGTCCTCTGTCTGCTGACAATTTATTGGGTACTGATGTTGATCGCTTCCCGTTGCACTCCTCAGAATCTATCAAATCCCTGCACATATCCGGATTTCACATCAAGGGCTATTTTTGGTTGATATTTTATAGAGAATATTTCATCATTAGATGCCTCATAATCACTCTTATTATTGTCTACAGCAGATACCAAAAAGGAAAGTTGTACTTCTATCTGACGTCTGAGCAGAGGAAGTACAAGGTTGGCATACAAACTGTTAAACACCTATAAGTCACTTCAATGACAGTGTGCTTGTAGTGAATTTTGATGAGCTTCTGATCATATTTAGCAGGATTTTGGCTACTAAATCATGATTAGGTATACCATCATGGTATATACAGCATAACAAACAAACAAAATTGAACCCTTCCAATCATAACTATAATAATATTACAGATGACATGTAAAAGCATATCACAGGATAAATGGAGAACCATAACCAAAGTAGGGCATGCATCCTGTTGACATGAGAATGGCATCCAATTCAATGTTATCCAAACAACTTCATCCAGTGGGTACCATAGGATATTTAAGAAGCTTTCTAATAGTATCAAAGTAAAAGAAATCTCACATTCATATATTGAAAAAAAAAAAAAACTATTTCAAGATTAGCAGTGAAAATGTTTACATCTTTTGGCAAACAAATACTAATAGTAAGATAAACTTGTTTTTTTTCCTCATGAAAAGTTGAGTTCACACTGTTTCTGCTAGTGAATGTCAAACTAGAAACAAAATTTTGCTGACAGTAACCCAACTCTTTTAAATGGTATTTCATTACATTTCATTGCATAACCATCTTCGACAAAGGGACCTTGCAACAATTACTTCTCCTAGAGTAGAACACCAGGGCTAAAGTTGTTGTGAAGATGTGCAAAGATGTTTTAACAATGCCTTGCAGGTATACAGACATATGATTCTGATATCGATGGCCTATAGCCAAGGATCAGATGTATTGTTGTTTCTTTTTCATGGTTTCTCTTTTTCAACATTTATATAGATACATATATATACATTAAAGGAGCTCTTCAAATCAGACAATATAAGCAGATAACATCTGAGAAGCATAAATGATTCATCTTTAGAAAAGAAGAGAAATTTTGCAGATGCAGATATGATGAGTCAGAAGAGGAAGTACGGCACATAATTTAGCCTGACTAGTGCCCTTCTCCTATCTGAATCAGGGAAAAAAAATGAAACAACAAATTTGTTGTTAGAATCTGTATAACTAGCTGCAGGAGACAAATTCATATTAGATATCACAATGCAGAGCTTTTTCCACTCGGACTTAGGCTTATAAATTTACAAACATAGCTCCAAGGTCCCAGTGCAGGATGCTCAAAGCATATGTTTCTTTCATGCTTAAAGCAATAAATATGAATAGGATGCAACGGATTCCAGATTGGCTCAAGATTCTTCATGCTAAAATCAAGTAACACCATAAAGGAAAGCAATCAAAGAAACCAAGGGAGATATGCAGAGCTCATGACTGACAAAAGAGGAGCAGCACTGCAGCAAAGAATGATATAGAGTATGACCTGTGATTGTCTACCAGAGAAACAAGCAACGCAGCTGCTTCAGCGGGAAACTCTGCTTCTTCTCTGCTACTACCTGCCTTGGACGACAGAAGACAAACAACAATCTTCTCATCCCCAATCTGCTGAGCTATGAAGTATTTAAGGTTCCGTGAACAGGCTCCCACAGAATAATTTAGTAGGCTCCGCAGGCATGCCAAACAAATCCCAATGCACTTTGCCTTTGCATTTCAGGTGCATGAGGGAAAAGATGCCCCAGACAACTCCTACATAAGGCAGAAGTAAAATAAGAATGCCTACTTAATATATGCCGTGCAGGAGAATTATATGCGGTAATACTCCACAGAATCAACAACCAGGAGAACCAAACCATTCGTGCCAAAACCACAACCGGTTGTCCCAGCATGTAGATCATTCACTGTCTCTGTGTCTACACTGTGTTGTGACAAAACTTGTCTATGTTATATGGGCAAAAATGTGAAAAACAAGGATGTGAGATGGTGCGGTAGTAGTGAAGTTAATGGCCAAAGAGACAAGAGAGCACCTTTAGAAGTATCAGCAGCATGAAAGGATGGTGTGTACGAAACACATCATATATGGTCAATCTACCATCCATTAGCTCATTTTCTTTTCTCACCAGTACTTGTGAATTCTTCTTTTTGTTCGAGCCATCTTCTTCATGAATAACAACCAATTATGGCATAACTAGGAACCATGTTAGCGTACAACTGGTATGGGTGGGAAAAAGAATAATGATATTTCCATAATTCATATGAATACTACTTTGCTCACTTCCAAGTGGATGAGGACAAAGGCACTATAGGTTTCTCGACTTTGTTGCAGTAAAGCCTTTATTTCTGGAACAGTTCATGATGCAATGATACCTGATTAATCTTTCATGTTTCAGAGGCAACTTACGGTGATCATACGATGATCGGACGCATACCACGTTTACCATGATCATCATGAATCGGTGCTGAGGTTTACTCGGAACAGGGGAATGGGCCCACCCCGCATACATAAATTCCAATCACAGCGGCATTCTCACAAGCACTTCGACTGCAGCACTGAAAACGAGCCATTAAACCCTAAAAAATGAGCACTTCACTGAAAACAAGCAACGAGACGAGCATACATGCCTTAACAACGCAACGGAATCGGTCGGTTTCTTCGGGAGGAGGAACGGGGCTTACTTTTGCGCTCGCGAAGTACCGACAAAGGCGTCTTTAGGAAGGGGCACATGGTGAGGTCATGTGTGCATGAGTCCTTTTGCGCTCGCGAAGTACCGACAAAGGCGTCTTTAGGAAGGGGCACATGGTGAGGTCATGTCCCCCCCCCCCAAAACACGAAGGGGCCGACATCGGAGCACGCGTTGCCGGTGGCAGGAGGCGCAGCGGTACTCCATGGGGCGTCTCAAAAGCAGCAGCTCATGAGCTCATCTCGCCGTTCTTTTGCTTTTTGAGTGCTAGGTCCGAGGAGGAGGAAGGAAGAGGAGGAGGAGAAGGTCTCATCGATCGGCTCTGAGAGAGAGAGAGAGAGAGTGTGTGTTATCTAAGGTTGATGATAAGGCTATGCCGAGTAGAATAGTCGTGCTAATAATACAAAGATGGGCTGTGTAAAGCTTATAGAAAGTAGAGAAAAGCGATGCCTTCGCCTGCGCATGATGGATGCCGCTAATTGCTTGCCTTTCTTTTTTGTTTGTGGGACGAAGAGCAGCTTTTTGATGCTTCCGACTGTTGGGAAATACTTGGGAATAATGGGAGGAGACGATTCTCCGTTCATCACAATCTTATTATATATATATATATATATATATAATAGTTTTATAATTATGATTTTAACCATTTTGTCATTTATATTAAGTAATCATTAATTATATATAAAAAAATATATATTTATAATTATGATCTCCGGAAATAATTTGCTCGTATCCTCATCGATCGAATCCTTATTAATCCATTAAAGTCACCTTCCAGTCTCCACGTAGGAGGACTAAACAATGGGCATCCATTCTTACTGTCATCAAGCGATGCTCGTCTGCTACTGCTGCTCAATAACGCATATTAAATCCCAAAGAGACACGACTGATGAATACGGCGGCAGCAGCAGCAGCAGCAGCGTTATGTCTGCTGGTCGTCGTCAGATTCAAAGCAAAGCTTTCGACAACTACGTCAATTCTCTCCCTATGCAATCATAGCATGCATGCTCTGATCTCTCTGCTCTCTCTGCTCTCTCTCTCTCTCGTGTATTGCTGCCCAAGTTTAGGAACTTTGAAGGAGATAAAGGACAGTCACCTTTGCTGTTAATTATTCCTAGTCTACAGGAGGAACCGACGACGGGCTAATTAGTCTTCTGAGCAGTCTGAGGACAAAAACTTTCAAAGTTACGAGACTAACCCGTGATAGTTCAATCAGCATTAGTCGATAATTTTTTTTTCCCTATCTATATGGACGAATGTATAAGACAATAATTACGTAAACAAAAGGTCAAAGAAAACAATTTTAAACTGTTTCCTCTTGGAAAGTCCCATAAAATATTTCTCCTCTCATGAGTTATAAGAAATTATTTTTAATACAATAACATGAGGACCTTACTTTTTCATTACATTTATCGTTTTCGTCCTCGATCTCGAACTAATTTAGACATCGAAGAAATCTTAAGTCAAAAAATTTTTATTACGATGAGCATGAAATTTTCATCTAAGGGTGCCTTGATCACATCTCGATCTTTCTATGTACACGAATCGAAGCCACGTGTTGATCAAAATGTCAACGAATTCTTTTCTTAATACAAGTTAATCGTTTCTACTCTACAAAAGAAACAAATGAGCTAATTGATTTAGTCTCTATTTTAGGTACTTTAAACTACTTTACTTTCAGCCTAGGAGATGATCGATACATATCATATTCAAGTTGATGTATAAACGTCTTCTATATTGTTTAATAATCTTAAATTATTATTTAATATAGTTTTTTTAATAGAAGATTACTATTTATAATCCTTTTTTTTATCATTCATTCTTATTTTAAAATTATTTAATATTTCTAAAATATCTCTTTGTATTTGGATATAAATATACTATTCTTCTTCTTCCTCCTCCTCAGAGGACAACATCAAGGGAGTGATGAATGATTGTCACTCACAATGACAAGGATGAAATAAGATGTTGTGAGGAAGAAAAAGAAAAAAAAAAGGATAAAATTATTAGTATTGAGACTATAAATAGTAAATTAATATTTTTTTATTATTTTTAAAAAGATTATCAATAATAAGGGATTATCAATAGTAAAGAAAGGGTTATGAATAATAAGCTGCTTTATATATCTTTTCTTACCAAGTTTACCCTTCCAAATTTTTTTGAAAAAATTTCAAACTAATAACTACTAATTTAAAATTTTAAAAATATAAAATAACCTAAGATATCTTTTATATTCTTAGTATCATAATATTCAATCAATGGAAGTATCAATGTCACTTAGATCCTTAATAAATGTAAGTATCAATATCCATTAGATAATTAATAAATAGCTCACAAGATTTAGTTCAATGGTCACTCTGTTGTAATCTCATCTATGGATAGTTCTTATGGTACTTTAGCGGGTTTGATCTCGATCACTACCAATTCATCTTACAAACTAAGACACGAGGATTGCACTCTAACACACTTGTTCCGGTAGAGGGATACATTGAGCAAGTTAGATCATAAATTGGATGATTCATAAATTGGATGATTCTATCTTGAATGTCCATAGCTTTTGATCCGAGTGAAGGTAAGGGATGAGCTAATCGAGCATAGAGTTCTTTTAACATATTTTACCATCATTTTTAGATCCAAATTTTATTTTGACTTGATGAGATTAATTCATTATTTTTAAGTATCATTGCATCCAATAGAGGGAAATCAATAAAATAAAATATGTATGAAAGAGGAATTTTTTTTAATGCGAAAAATATTTATATTCACGTCTCTTATCCCACTTCACGAAATATATCTATGTCTTGTATTCTCGCTTATTATAAAAGATTGTACTAGCGATTTGTCTGCGAAACCCCTACGGTGATCAAGTTAATAGATGTATGCAAACATCTAAAACTTGTGAGAATTTATTTAGTTCATTTCAAATAATCATATACTTGATAAGATCACTTTATCTAGCATCATTTTTTTAACCATCGACTTAATGAGAAAATATATGCTTTAATATATTTTGATGATGTGGCATGCCTCGATAGGTTCTTCACTATCATTTATAGCCGACGTAGCGTATTTAGTGAGCTCTGATTGGATTCCTTACGTCGAATTTTGATCGATCGAAATAATGATCATATCATATCCAAATCAAAATTGCAATTGTATTTAATGGGGTTTTTCATACTATAAATCGAGGAGCACAAATCTATCATTCGGCCTTAGATGGTCATGGGCCAACTTAACTAGGAATTCGTATCAAGTTATGGGCCTCAATTCGAGATTTTTTTTTTGTTTTGTTTGGCGTCTATTAAAAATTATCTTGTATTTGCATCCTCATTCGATAAAATGGAACAGTCTGAAACCAAAACCACATTCATTCTTCCAATATTTCCACTAGTAATTTTTTTTTCCGGTTATATATATGATTGCTTAGCATAGTTTATGATTAGCATGTCATGTTAATATTGGTTATACAAGAGTATCGGATTAACTTGGAAGAGCAATTATGAAAGCACAAAAGGTTAAATTTGTTTAAGATATTAGCTATTTAATTGACTAGTGGATAACTTATGGAAGAATCAATTCTTAATCCATAATGATTCATATATTTATTAATTTTCTTCTCTTTGAACTATTCATGTAGCTCCATAGTATCCGTGTTAAATTGCTATCGGTCAAGAGAAAAATAATTACGACATGCGATGATCATGATTTTGTGTTTTGGCACAAAGAAAAGTTTTAATCAAGTAAAACGAAAGCAAGCACAATTAATCCTTCTTTCGAACAAGAATTGATGGTTCATACTAAGGTATCCAACGATATTGTCTTCGTGAAATACATGTATAAGAGTACATCCCAAGTGAAAGAATTCTGCAGTTTGGTTGGGTAAGAAGAAGAGGGTGAAATACATGCATAAGAGTATACATGTCATGTCATGTCATCATGAGGGTTATACAACAGTAGATAGTGAATGGAATTTTACCCATCACATACGTAGCATCATCATGCCATCAATCAATTCCACGTCACATCAACATAGGATACCGCAGTTCAGGATTTCAAGCAGGGGCGAAGGCCATGAATGAGGTTGTGAACTAAACCTTCCGGAAATGATCCACACAGAGGGGTACGTGATGAGCTTTTACAACGTTTGTGTTGGATCTGACTCGGAATATTTTCAATGACTACTTTTGATTTAGCATCGTTCTTAAATGGAATCACATTGATGAGAACGCCAACTGTTTAACTCACCTCTTAATTAAGATTTTTTGGTATTATTGAAAATGCTTATGTTCGATAATATAACTTGCTCTAACCCAATTCGGCTCATATTGTAATCGTTTCTTTAGAAATTACGTTATTTTAATTAAAAATAAAATTATGAAAAATTAATATGGTCAAATTCCATGAGATTTTGACCTCATGCGATATACCCATGAAGATATCTCGCGTGGATTCAACCTTTAACTTTGATCACATCAATTTTTTTATTAATATGATCGAATATATTATCTTATCGAGTGTGAAGAATTATTTGATGAAAAATATCAACTCGTTGTCTAAATATCCATCACAAAATCAAATGTCACACTAATGTCATATGGTGCACTTTATTTGATAATATTCATGTTAGTCATCATTAGAGTCATATAATTATTGGATAGATATCGAAGGGATATATATATATATATATATATATATATATATATCCATGAGAGGGATTATATTTTATTTTTTAATTAATATGAGATTAAATATTTATTAATGAAGAATTTAGTTTCCGATGAGAACTAGCATCGAAGAGCTGAGAAGTAACACAAGAGGGTCACACCAATGCTACCTAATGACGATCTCCCTATCGAAGAAGGCTTAACTCGAGGTGCCACCTATAGACTCTCGAGATTTTGCAAAGTGTCTCTTATCCTGAGCCAATGGAGCCGCTGATTGAAACACCTTTAGACAAATCTTGATGTGATTGAAGAGAGACGGGTGCAACTCATTAATTTTCTTTGAGAGAACGTTGAGGTTTTTTGGGTGGTCGCTAAGAGATATGTTGAGAATCAACTCTAATATAGCTTAACAACACTTGAATATTTCTTTCGAGGCATGATCATTAAAGTAAAGACATCGCAAGTTTGCTCATACTCGCTAACAAATAATTAGTAATGAGATATGCAAGCTTTTAGGAGTAGGGTTTATTGTTGAGGTGCGTCACCCCTAATTGTTCATTAACGTTGTACTTGTTAAAAAGTTTAATAAAAATTAGAGAATTTATGTTAATTAGGCAGAGCTTCTCACCTTCATAGATATATTCTCAGGGTATAACCAAATTAAAATGACATTAGGAGATCGAGAACACATTTTCTTTATCATCGATTGAGGCACATATAACTACCGAGTCATATCTTCGGGTTTAAAAATATAAAGGCTACGTACTAAAGGATAGTGAATAAGATCTTCAAGCATTAAATTGAAAGAAAGCATATATAGATAATATTATAGTGAAAAGTAAGACAACCGATTCATATTTGGTAGATTTGGTTGAAACATTTAAGTTCTAGCAAAATTTAACATGTGCCTCAATCTAACCAAATGCACCTTTAAAGTTAACTCAGAAAATTATCTCGAGTTCATTATGTACCAAAGGACAATAGATGCAAACCTTAGTAAGTAAGAGAAGTCCAAAAGTTAATGGGTCAGAGAGCAGTGCTCAATCGATTCTTATCCCAATTTGAAAATAGGTGTCTAGCTTTCTTTCGAGACCCAAATGATTTCCTATGGATTAAAGAGTGTCGATAGGCTTTCCAAAGGTTGAAGAACCACCTTGCCCAATTATCAAAGCTCATCTTCTCTAACTTGAGAGAAATTCTAAGCCTCTACCTCATTACTATCTGACTCGAGAGTTCAGAAGTCTATCTACTATATTAGTCACATTTTAAGCGAACCTGAGGAACGATACCCCCCGATTGAGAGGCTCATATTTGCGTTAGTCTTGGTGGCAAGGAAGCTTTGCCCCTATTTTTTAGTGCATACTGTGTAGGTGATCACCAATCAACCACTCAAGCAAGTTCTCTCTTGGTTCAATATCTCGAGTCGGTTGTCTAGGTGGTCAGTGGAGTTGAGCGAGTTCAATATCCGATATGTTCTGAGGACTATCATTCAAGCTCGAGCGCTAAGAGATTTTATCTCAGAACTAACTCTTTCGCATGAGATAAATAAGCACACCCCACCGTATGTATATTATTCATGGATGGTTCCACGACCTCGGATGGAGGCGATATTAGACTTATCCTTAAAGGCTCGAACAAATAAGTGTATGAGCAAGCTCTTTGGTCCAGGTTCAAAATCTCTAAAGCCAAATATGAGACACTTCTCTCGGGGTTTTGACTCACCCAGGAGCTTCAAATATAAAATATGATGGTGTTTAGTGACACAATTAGTCATGAACCAAGTGAAGAAAAACTACGAGGCCCGAGATCCAACCATGGCAAAGTACCTTGTCGAGGTACAAAAATTAACCCACAGCTTCTCTCGATTTAATGTGTTATAGGCCCCTATGAAGAGAATGCCCAAGCCGATGCATTTGCTAGATTAGCATCAATCTGAGCCTTTACTTAAGAAGGGTCATCAACGAGGAGAGACCACTTGCTAAGGGATAAGAGTCATCAATTTAAGACGTGGACGCCCTTGATTCTGTCGACATTCACCTAATGCATGAAGTTGGAGAACCAATCAAAGAGGCATAAGCTTGATATGTCGGATGAACTAGACATTGCACTTCATATCCCTCTTATGAAAACCCTAAAGTATGCCCTCAGGAAGGGGGGGGGGGGAATAAATGATAGAGAGTATACTATTAACCAATCATCAACTTACATGTGACCATCATGTGGTATCTAGGGTGAAAGGAGAAAATGGAGACCAACCTTCACTTGTTTGCCCACGTAGACAATGATTTAAAACAAGCGATTATGGGTTGTTCCCCTTTTATTATGTTAATAAGATGTCAAGGGGAGACTGTTGGAGGTGGTTAGAGACTGTCTCCTCATATAATATTTCATGTTTATTTACAACCAGGTATAAAGGCTCATTTTCAATACAATAAAAGTAGGGATCATATTTTTTACTAACTTAGGCATTGAAATGATCAAAGTCGAAAAACTTCTCTTGAACTCGATCATTGTGCATGTGGCACGTCGGGAGCTCGACGTTTTCACCTTGGATAACCCTACATATATATGTTCGGACCATGTCACGCTGACCAAAATATCAACGACTTATTTGCATGATAAAAATTATAATATTTTAATCAAAAATAAAATTATGAAAGATTTATATGATTAATATTTGTGAACTTCTTGAGATTTTGACCTCACGAGATGCACCCACAAAGATATATCCTAAAGCGGATTGTCCCTTGATTTTGATCACGTTGGTTTTTCAATTAATATGATGAAATATATGATTTTATCAAGAGTAAAGAATTATTTGATGAAAGATTTTCAAGCGATTCGTCGTCTAAATATCCATTTCAAAATGAAAGATCACACTAACATCATGGCCTACGGTGGACGTCATCAGACAATATGTTAGTCATCGTTATATATCTATGAAAGGGATTATATTTTAACTTTTCAATTAATATGACATTACTTATAAATCGATTATCTATCGGTGAAGACTTGAGTCGCTATCCGATGATCCAAGTCCCAAAACCTTCTCACGTGATCTGACCTACGGCTCACACGGTTAAGATCACACCGGCATCACAGCACGCGACAACTTCACCACATCTCAACATCATCAACATGCCACCACGGCAGCGTTGTCGGACAGGCCGCAGGCGATGGAATCACGAGGCGCATTGCTCGATTCGAAGCCGACCTAATCTCTTCACATGCACCAACGGCCTCGTCATCCTCTCCGAGCATGCCATCAAAGCTGCTGCAGGAATCTGACCTCTCTTTCCCAAAGTCATGGCAGTGCTACAGTGATATGGGTGGGTGGCAATTACTCGACCGACAGGTTAAAGTAGAGAGGGCCAGCGACTCTGTGAGCTCTTCGGTCCCATTCCTTCCCCACCCCCCACTACGGTTTTACCTTCACCGGTTGCCCATATAACTCGAAGCAGCAGTCCTTTGAACGCCCATCACTTTCCCCTTCCCTCGCTGTTCTTCTTGCTGTGGCTCAGATGGCTCAGGGAAGAGGCAGTGCCGGTGGCCAGGTGACCGTGGTTCTCGGGGTGGCAGTGCTCTGCCTCCTGCTTGCTCAGGTCGCGGAGGCCGCAACCTACACCGTCGGGGACACCCGCGGCTGGTCCTTCAACACGGACAGCTGGCCTCGCGGAAAGCGTTTCCGCGCCGGCGACGTGCTCGGTGAGTGATCTCCTTTTGCCGCTGTGAATCAATCCAGTGCCTCTTGCTTTTTTTTTTTTTTTGGGAGGTGACGGGCGGAGCGGTGCAGTGTTCAAGTACAACCCGTTGGTGCACAATGTGGTAGCCGTGAACGCCGCCGGCTACAACGGCTGCTCGACTCCGCGGGGCTCCAGGGTCTTGACCTCCGGCAAAGATCGCGTCACGCTCGCCAGGGGGAGGAACTACTTCATCTGCAGCTCCGTCGGCCACTGCCAGTCCGGGATGAAGATGGCGATCGTTGCTGCTTAACATCGAGTGATATGTATGAAGCAAGTAGGAGCGTTAAGAAGGTGGGTGTACAAGAGAAAAAGGTTTTGCTAGGGGTGGTGGTGGTACTGAATAAAAATGCTCAGTGGCCATGAACGTCGATGTATGCGAGCTTCGGCCAATGGCGTATCATTATTGTCAGTTGTATGTTGTTGTTGCTATTCAAGCTTTGAGTTCTCCGATACGGTAGTCTTCTCGTTTGGCTAAGGATCCCATTGTTCCAGAGAGGCAAAGCGGTGAAAAGATGATTTACCCGATGAACACTGGATGGAGACACAGTGGAGTCATAATAAAAGGCTTCTCTGACACTGTGGACCCCAACCATGTTTCCATGAGTTAATTTTTCTTGGCTTCTTCGCGGCGTTCAAGACGTCACCCGCTCACCCAAATCTCGGCACATCTCAGCCGTCCACTTAAACTACTGCCAAGTGGGCTCTAAGTGTAGTGTTCGGGCCGGACCTCCACCGCCTAATTTTGTCTGGACTCCGTTAAATCTGGTGCAATTTGCAGACCATACTTTTACTTGGGCCGTAAACCACACCGGGCGTGCCCTACCCTGAGGAACCTTCTAGTCCGGCGCCACTCATATCCCTTAAACAAAACCCTTCGTCGTGATATAAAGCGGTTGGGTACTAATCGGGGGAAGGCACCCGATGCTCCGTTTCGTTAGATCCTTAAATAGCTGCGAGGAAAGGGTGAGGGAAAGGGAGAGGGGAAGAGGAAGAAGAAGAAGAAGAAGCAGAGATAAGAGGGTATGGCGGTAACCTTGGATATCCCAAGCGAGTACGGCTATGTCGTGGTGGTGCTGGTTCTCTACATGTTCTTCAACCTGTGGATGTCCTTCCAGGTCGGCAAGGCTCGCAAGAAGTAATCTTCTCTCTCTCTCTCTCTCTCTCTCTCTCTCTCTCTCTCTCTCTCTCTCTCTCTCGGTCGAAGAGCCCATCCCCGACCATCTCTCTTTGTCTGATCTCCCTGTTGTTCTTCTTCATCGAAAGGTACAAGGTGTTCTATCCCACTCTGTACGCGGTGGAGTCCGAGAACAAGGACGCCAAGCTCTTCAACTGCGTCCAGGTACGAATCTAGACATGGAAGGAAACTGGTTAACGTCTTGATCTGAATCTTTCTTTCTTGCTTTTGTTTGGGGGCGGCGGTTTGGGCAGAGGGGGCATCAGAACTCGCTGGAGATGATGCCGGTGTTCTTCGCCACTCTGCTGGTGGGCGGACTCCAGTACCCCCTCATCGCCGCTGGGCTCGGCGCGTTCTACACGGTCTCTCGCTTCTTCTACTTCAAGGGATACTCCTCCGGCGTCCCCGAGAACCGCCTCAAGATTGGGTATTCGTTTCTGATCTCTCTTTCTGTGCTTTGACTCCTTCCGCACGCATCGATGATCCATCTATTTTTTTCTTCTGTTTGTGGGCAGAGGACTCAACTTCGTGGCGTTGTTTGGGCTTAAAATCCTGACGGGGGCCTTCGGAATAAGCCTGATTCTGAGGGAAGTGCTGTGACGACGTACAAAGGTCGTGTTTTGATGATGCTTTCTGGTTGCTGTAATAAACATGGTCCAGGCAGGAGTCCGTGTTCCAGTCGCCTTTGTTTTGGTATTTATCGATCTTGTTTTTTGAAGCTGGTCGCATGGTTTGCAGTCGATGTATTCCCTGTTCAAAATATGAATCCTTGGTCTGACTTCAATTTCCCAGTTCTAACTTTACTTTGTTCGCTGCAAACTGTCAACCCATGGATTCTTCCGTCGAGCAACAAAGAAAACGCAGCCTTTCCTTTTTGTATGGCTTACGGTCGATGACCGCAGCTTGAGTGGGTGTGCTTGCTTTTCTTGTGAGCCGAGGGCCAACCGAAATCCAACAGAAAGTCAACCAACAGGGTCCTGACTTTTGTGATCCAGTGAGGCTGTAATTAGTTGCTCTACGAGTTCGTAGTCTACTGGTCCATGGCACGCATCGTGACGACTACAAACAGTAAACACACGGCTAGGAACATGCCGGAAGAGTATGTACCGCAGCTTACAGACCGTCGGGGTAGAAACGATAAAAGGACTCGACATGAGAAATCATATCGTCTATAGAAAATACAACACGAGCAATAAAACGATAAGCCGATTTTGCTTAAGGAGTCGATGCTTCTTCGATTTCTGGGAGGAGAGCAAATCGATGCACTACAAACCGCATGCAGCCGTGGAGGGTATGCGCAGCGTCCAAAGACAAAGCAAATGTTGTTAAGTAGATGAGAAATCTGATGATCTGTAAGTCACAACTCTTGACTGAGCTTTCAGTGTTCCCCTGAATAAAGTCTTTTTGTGTTCGCGCGGTGACTCGTCATCAGAGTTCATTTTTTGCACAGAAGAAACTGAATAGAATAGCCTTTTTCTTTTTACCAAACCTAATTGGGTGCATTATCAGGTTGAGGGGCCTCAGCTTGCCGCCTCTGCCGTTCTCGGAGGTAAAGTACAGCCAAGAGGCAAGCAAACAGAGTTAATATGGTTGCATTTCCTTCGTCCATCAGTACTTCGTCCACCCATGCCTCTAATCTTGGGAATAGTTTTGGAAGTGAATCAATCACCTTAACCTGAAACATCAGAACACCTCATCATACGAGCATAATAATAAAGGGAATATACCATGACAAGCAGCTTGCAATGTCAGATAAGCAGGTAACCAAAGAGATTCACATTAAAGTTTCTCTTTTACAGATTGATAATAGAGATTCCAATCAATCAGAGGGCTTACCAAATGTTGTGTTATCTAATGATATGGGTCGGTCCAGATAAGCACTTAATTTTGGATAAAGTACCATTGAGTTTTCAAAAACAAATGTCTAAACCACAAGTGCATGGAGACGACACCTTATGCACCCCTAACTCCCCTTTGTATTCTCACCGGTAACTTGTTAAACAGAAAAATCTGAGTATTAGTTCTAAAACGTCAAACGCTCTCTAGTTTTCTCAGACTATAGACTCAGAAAACATCAGGTCCTTCGGCCTCTTGAGAAGAAAAATTTTAGTATTTCACAATTTCATGAACAGAAAAGCCTAGATGACCATCAAATCGAACAAGTAGACGACTTACATCTTTGACCAACCGTAAATCTTCATTTGAAAGTAATTAGTGTGATAAAAACAATATATAACCCATCATTTTAGGAGTAGCTTGGTGCTTCACAGAATAAAAGTAAAATATCTTACCAGGGAGCTGTCAGCATAGTTCATCCTTATCCACAAGCCCATGAGCGCCAGCTTAACCGGTAATTGTGCTGCAGGATCAACTGCAAGGGCCTGATCATAGTACCTTTTAGCCAGATGAAGATCAAGTGGAAGTCCTTGACCATGTTCATGCATGTATCCTATATTAAAGATGGCCTGAGCATTCGATTGCGACCGAGCATGCATGTATGCCTCTGCGGCTCGTTCATAGTCTCTAGCAATTCCCTGTGATACAAATGACAACAAATGAAAATCAATTTTGTCATGGTCAAAGTTGATGTAGCATTTACATAAAAAGTGTAACTAATAATTTTATTGCAAACAACGTAGTAAATGTCTCATTGAAAATCAATTTTTCTATATACAATCTAATGATAGCAACTGCTGCATCTACAAACATGATGCATATGTTTATATCAGATGTGAAAGGATAAATAGTCAACAGGGAATGCTACTGTTTCAGTGTCATCCAAAATGATTCTATCTCATGGAAAACAGTCATACTTTGAAGCTAAAGAACGTAAAATGTCTATTCAACATCACAAAATGACATTGCACATACTGGAAAAGGCTCAATCTGCTTCAAAGTATGTTCAATTGAGTGTAATGTCTGTCTAATATAGCTTTCACAAAATAAAACAATAGCATCAGCATAAGCATGATTAATAACAGAAATGAACATTTCCAAACCTGGACACATGACAAACCTATATAAAGCTAGTTAATCAACTGAAACCAAACTAAGTGCAAATTATAGTAGTACCAACCAACAAGATAGATAACTTTGCATATACTATAACAGAACTAAAAGCATTTCAAAATACTTCATAGCAAGGTCCGGGCGGTACGTTCAAAAAAACCCTGTATCGGACGATACGAGGTAATATCGGGCGGTAACAATCGAAATTTCGACCGTCACCGCACTGTAGCAGTGCTCAGTACACCGTACCGAGCCCAGGTCGAAACACCAATACGGTATGGTATTGCGAACCTTACTTCATAGTACCAATCAACAAAAGATGTAAATTTTAACATATACCTTTTATGTAATGACATCTAAAAGATCTCACAAATTTATAAGCTAAAGAACTTGCCAATCATGATCATTCATTGGCAAGACATACAAGCAGAGTAGCAGCTAAACTTATTCCAAGTGTCCTTTTAAGATTCACATGAGAAGTGAAGTGATATCTGCATGGTGGAAAGAATTTAAAGATAATGAAGTGATGTCATTTTACACAACAGTTTGCTCAAGGTGTATTTTTAAAATTCACATTAGACGTGATCTCTGCATGGTGGACAGAATTCAAAGATACAGAAGTGATGTCATTTTACATGACAGTTTGCTCAAGGTGGTGCGAAAAAAGAGATTCAAATTGGAACTGTTCAACAAAGTTCAGTCTTTCATGAAAATATCATTACCCGGCCATAGTAGTAAGCATCGCCAATCAACAAAGCCGCATGTTCATTACCCTGCTCTGATGCTTGCCACCACAAAGTGTGGGCACGAAGATGCCTTTCTGTGTTTGTGCAAAAGCCAGATTCGCCCATGCAAATGCTTTGATCTCCATATTTATCAAGGATCCAAGCAGCATTGCTTTGTGCCACCTCATATCCCAGCTCTGCCATTCTGGAATATAACAGAAGTGACTTACCCACATCTCCTTTCAGATAAGACTCCAGAGCGCAACTTGATAAGGAGCTCCAAGGACCCCTCTCTGCCACTGTTTTGTACAAATGTGTAGCCTGAATCAACATAATAACTGATTATTAACATAATAAATATAAGAAAAGCGCATGTCTCAAGAAAATACATACAGAACTGCTATAATAACTAGAAGATATCCACAGCTATATACAGACTCATAAACTAAATTCAAATAGAAAAAAATTAAAACCAGACTTACAAATTCTTCATGATCCCTTACAACTAATTTCCAATATGCTATAATTACTACTGGAAGGACGGACGCACCAGAATCAAGTAATTGTGGAATGGATACAATATTACAATCATATGAAACAGTAATTATAAAAAAAAAAAATTTCATCACTATTTTTAGGGCAGATTTCCTAATTCATTACTGTTTTTTAAGGTATATACTATAGCAATAATCAGTTTGCCTCCTTTGGTTGCAGATCTTTAAAAAGGCTCGCACAGTACTCAGAGACATGTTACAAATAAGTAAAAGTGACTTTCACAGACAAGAAAGAATTAAAAAGGTAATACTTCTAGGTAATAGGTGCGATCTGTTTAAGAACGAGAAAATTAAGAAGCTGAAAGGACTTGACAAACCGATGTGCTGGTTATTTATGTAGCTTTTGACAGTTGCTTGAGTATGAAATGACTTGAAATTTAAAAAGAAACAACTAAAACAAATTTTAAAACAACAAAAAATGCCAAAGTCAGAACATGTTGTAGTAAGTTCCTCATACTAATTGTTTTCTACAGCATGTAAGAAAAGGGCACAGCAAAAGAAAAGATACGATATATTGGAGCGAGATATAAAAGGTGACTTCCAAGAAGCTTTTAGGCTTTTTCGACAAGATCCTCTATTGCCTAAATTTGTGTCAGCGAGAAATTAACACCTAGGTTAGAGGAAGAACTCTCTGATCAAATGTATGAATTTTTTTCTTGATTTTTAATGATTTATGAGATGATTAAGCCTATCATATGTTCTTAATATCTAATATGTTGTTTGAGGTCTTGATGATAGTAGAATAGTATTAATTATGGAGTAATTAAGGCTTTTAATGTTGTGATTAGTGTGTTTAGTACTAATTTTTTGAAATTAGACATTTGATGGGTCAAATCTTTGTATTTCATGTATATTAAAGTGATTTACATGTTTGTGATGATATAATAGGTTTAATTATGTTTTAATTAAAATTTTTAATATTATGATTAATGATTTTAATGATAATTTAATCAAAATTTGATTCATATTGGGTCATTTCAATATCTTTAATACCCAGTACAGTGTTTGACATGTTTATAATGATAAAAGAGGACTAATTATGAATTAATTAACTATGTTAATGCTGTGATTAATGTATTTAATATTGATTTAATTGAAATTTGACCTATATTGGATCAATTAAATATCTTTAATGCCTATTAAAGTATTTAACATGTTTATAGTGGTGAAAGAGGAATAATTAGAGAATAATTAACTATGTTAATAGTGTGATTAGTGTATTTAACGATGATTTCATCATAATTTGACTTATATTCAAATAAAGTTTATGTATTTAATGACTCTTAGGGTGTTTGACATATTTATAGTGGTAAAATAAAACTAATTAGGGTTAAATTAAGTTTTTTAATGCTATAATTAACAAGGATTGAAATATAGTACCGTATCGGTGTCTGCTCGGTACGGTACGGTATGACGTACCGAGTGGTACATCTAAAAATAAATAAAAAAATATTTTTATATAAAAATCAATCTATAAAATATAAAAATTAAAAAATTAAAAATTAAAAAAGGAGGCGTACGCTGCCATGGCAACGTTGCCTCCTCCTTTTCTCCTCGTCGCCTTAGACGAGGAGAAGAACGTGGTCTCCTTCATCTCCTCATCTGTGGTATTCGGCAAAGACGTCGAAGGCCGCAAACGTCTCCGGCCTTCGGTGAAGAACGCGTCGAAGGCCGTAGACATCTCCGGTCTTCAATGAAGAACGTAGCGAAGAAGCCGCAGAATCGTAGGCGAGGTGATGAACGAGACTACCTCTTCCGCTACTCTAGCCGTTACCTCCTAGATTGGGATCGTCGAGGGAGGGTGGCGCCAGATCGATTTGCTACAAATTTCATCGTCTTAAAGTCAATACAACAAAAGAGGCAGGGTCTAAAGATAATGATCACCTTATAAGAATGGTTCGATTCCAAGTATTCGAGATTGAGATATGGAAAAAAGGTATAAAAGACTAATTTTTCTTCTAGATTTTAGGATGCCGTAATGAAATTATAACAAGAGTAGAACAACTTTATATTATCCTTCATAAGACAAGTATGGACAAGCATCCCTAAATACCTTATCTTAGACATATGCTGATTACAACAAGATTAGAGGTCAAGAAAGTATTCACAGATGATTTTAAGGATGAGCAATACTTACATATCATTGATTGTAGGACCAAAGTTTATATAGACCAAAATATCCATAATGCAGGTAAATTCATATTCAGTGTAATTTAATTCATAATTTTTTAATATATGAAAAATTCTTACTAACGAAATTATTTGTCTTGAAGTGTATTATCTAAATCCGGCCATTTAATTTTGGTATAGTCTTGGAACGCGATTAAATTTATTATCGACACTAAGAAATGTTATATGTCAACTCTTGCCAAATACTATCAACGCTTTTATGGAAGGTCGATTACTTAAAAAAACAATCGATTCATTCTCTGATAGTGTAGTTATATCATGTCATTACAATACAGATCCTAATAAAGGAAAGTTACACACATGTTGATTATAAACTATATTTGGCATTAATTATTTGTTATGCTAATCAAGTTCTATTTATATTTTTTTGTAATTGAGAGGAGGCTACAAGTTAGAGGGGATACACCAAATTTAAGGAAGGTTGTCCATGTACTTTCGCAGACAACGATATCGAGTGGTTGCAAACATAATTTGTCAACGTTTGTATTGATTCACACAAAGGTCCACAACAGACTATCATATAGACAATTGGATAAACTGATATATGTCCACTACAATATGTGGCTAAGGTTACGATGTGCCGAGCTAGACAAGGAGTCGGAGGAACCAGAGTTGATCCTATCGAACTCCAATACTACAACGAAGATTCACAGTCGATGTTAGAGTGGGTCGAAGCAATGAAGAACCAAGAGGATCCTCTACTTTATGAGGTAAGAGATCCTCCACGTCCTTTATGTCTTATTATCGAGGCAATAGAAAAAGAGGAAGTACATACACAACAAGAGGAAGATCCCCATTGATCAGAACGTGACGAAAGGAGTCGTACAATATCGAGTCAGACTATTCAAAGAATTATAGACACTCAACCATCACAATCGTCAACCCAACATGTAAAGGCAAAGGGGAAAATGGTAACATCAACTGGACCATTAGAAAGAATCGAGTAAGACGATGAGACACCTTCTCAATCGCATTCAGCAACCCACTCAATCCGAAAACATGGCAGCAATGTGGACAACAGGGCCTCGACCAATGATGGCGACAACTCTGGGGAGTCGATGGTCCTGTCTACACAGTTTGAAAGTGGTGCATGGACCGAAGAGCAATATTTTATGCATGTCATCCATGATTTAGATCATGGAGCTTGATGAGGTACTGGTCAAGTTTATACACGAAAGGAAAAAACATTGGATAATTTTGAGCAGATGCAATAGAGCCTCAACGATGTAGACACAAAGCGGTATGATGATAGTTAATCATTCTTCTCCGAACAATAATACGGTGATCGATCTTATGATACAGAGTAGCAGATCAGTGGCGAAAGTAAAAGTTTTGGGATTCTTCAACCTTCATACTGATACATGCTACAATCGTACTTGCCTTAGGAGCTGCCTCAAACACGTGTTGTTCACGACGATCAGGCTACAACCATCACCACATTGATACACCAATAACATATGACATATCAGTATACTATGTCATGGGATCAATTTCATGATTGGGTCCGACAAACATATCAAATTGATCTATAGATATATAGGATTGAGGACTCTGATTCATCGCCCGTGGAGTCCCGTCGTTCTTTTTTGTGGTAGAACCAGATATATCCATCGATCGATTACTTGATTCATTTGAATATTAAAGTTTAAGTTGCTTAACTTGTAATCTAACAACTCAAATTATTTCTTTATAGATAATTCAATATCAACGAAAAGACGACCTGAAACATACCACAAAACTGCTTCTTAAAACCTGAAAAAGATATATGCCACTATTCTTTCCTAATTTAGATTATTTTTGCTAAATTTATATTTATTTCTAACTTAAAACCCCTAATCTAACTTTTTATTCTATTTTTCATAAATTTTTAGAGCTATTTTTGCCATTTTCCTATGCCATCGGTATGCCCTGTTGTGTACTGACATATGATATATTGGTATAGGGTGGTACGTATCGTACCATCAATTAGCTGGTATACCAGTTCAGACCAGTAAGGCAAATCCTAATTTTAACATTTTAATAATTCTTTGGTACAACCTTATATGTAGACAAACATATGCTAAACATACGTTAAACTTAGATGCAACCTCAACGATGATAATCGGTAGTCTAGTGATTCTAATTATTTTACATGCATATTGGGGGCAAGATCTAAAAGTGACAATCATGTAAAACCAAAAATAAACCCAAAGAAAATCAATGTTTATAAAAAATATCAAGTACCAAAAAATGTTCCACAATAAGGATATTCATGAAACTGAAAGCTTTGCATAACCTACATGGCCGAAATGTAAATAAAAAATAAATTTAATTTTTATGGAACTTATATAAAAATGAGACATATTGACACATAAGTTATTATTAACAAAAAATTCATAATCCAGAAGAAAAGAAAACATAATATTTAAAGCCTAAGTATCATGCAACATTCAATTCAAAAATCTAATGATAACATTCAGATAATTAATGAGTAAAATAGAAAATAAAATAAGAAAATAGTGATGCATAAATCAAAAAATAGAAGAGATACAACTCAAAAATAGTACTATTTGAAGATTCTTCTTGAGGCCTATGCCTGTCTGGAACAATCTTGCAACTTGATAGACAGCCTTTGGCTGACCAGCATTAGCTGCAGCAAGAAATAATTTGCAGGCTGTCTCTAAATCCCTTTTCACACCAATGCCCTTAAGATACAACACACCTAGGTTATAATAACCACCAGGCTCCTTATTTTCCACAGCTTTCTCAAAATATTCTTTTGCCTGCAAGAATAAGTTAAAATTGAAGAATGATAATGACTATCAGTAAAATTCAATTAAAAAAGGTTAATAAGCACTAGAACATAGTAAACCAAGATGCCTTGTCAAATTAATATTCTTGAACTCAAGCCCACTTGTACAACTTGACTTCAGTGGAGAAGGATCTCAAAAGCTTGGTAATTTAATCAGACCAACTCATCACAAAAAAAAAACGCAGTTATGGAAAGCAAAAGATACAGTTATAGCAACATGAACATACCACAGACTATCCAATTCAAGACAAGATTTTCAACTAATGTAATACACACAGATATGACAAAGACAAAGAATCAACCTGAACCATGATAATTAAACACGGCCCAACCAGCACAATGCCACAACCCAACTTTAGAGTTTTGTAATTTATCCACAAAGAACTATGAAAATCACTACAATACATTTTTGCTACTTTTCAACTAGCTTAACAGAAACAACAAAACTTTTAAATTTTGTGATCTACAAACAAAAAACAAACACCTGCATGGGAACTCAAGTTCTTGAAACAAGAGTTCTGCACCACTCTCTTCCAATTCCAGCAAAATATTAGGTGCCTAATCTCCTTTTCCAAATTAGTGACTGAAAATGAGAACAAAGGAATGTATGTATGCCAAGGGATTAAAGCTCAGGACTTTACCTTAGTGTAGTTTTTTTTCTCTACTCCATAACCTTTAGCATAGAGGTATCCCAAACCATTATAGGCAGAGTAGAGCTTATGCTTGGATGCAAGAGTTAGCAATTCGAAAGCCTTGGTGTAATTCCTCTCCACTCCAGCCCCTCGGGTATACATCTCCCCTAGAAACTCCATTGCTCTCGGATCCCCCTTCTCCACGGCCTTCAACAACCAATGCAGTGCCTTAGTGTTGTCCCTCCTGACTCCCCTCAACCCATAATAGTACAGCAACCCGATCTGGTACATGGCAAATGAATTGCCCTTCAATGCCTGGTACTCGATGATCTGAAAATTCTCATCTGCCTCCCCTCGTGAATTGCTCAGTGCCTCTTTGTTCTCTTCGGTACCACTGTGGATCCGGATAGGCTCGATCACAGGCGGTTCCTTCGATATTCGAAAGCTCGCGATGACCACCTCCGCGAGTTCCGCATAGAGCTTCACTGCCTCCTCGTGCATCTGCATTGAATGAAAGAAAAATAACAGATTCTTCTCCAGTGGGTCAGGAGAAGGGTAAAAGAAAAGGGAAGAGAAAGATTAGGGCTCACGTCCTGTCGGAAATAGGTGTAGGCGAGGACCATCTTGGACTGCATGTTGCCGCCCTTGGCGGCGAAGTGGTGGTAGAGGAAGGACTTGGGGCGGCTCTGGGGGCGCATGAGGCCGGTACCGTAGAGGAAGCCAAGAGCGGACTGGGCGTGGGGGAGGCCAGCGGAGGCCGCGGCCTCGATCTCGGCAGCGGCAGCTTCCATGTCCGCGGGGTCGGAGGAGGCGGCGGCGGCGGCGGAGATCATGTGGCGGACGCCGGAGTAGTAGAGAGCCTCGCGTGGGTCAGAGGAGGAGTTGACGAAAGAGAGAGGAGAGGAGGCGGACTCGATGATGGGAAGCCATGAGCCCGGGTCGTAATCTCCAGCGGCGGTGAGGGATGACTCCAGGTCTCCGAACTCGTCCCACTTAGCGGAATCTTCAGAGCCGTGGGAGTCATCGGCCGTGCCTAAGGCGGAGGGGGTGGAAAAGAAGTCGGCGTAGTCTTCCCCGAGGATGACCAGCCGACGTTGTGACGATGCGAGAAGAGCGAGGGAGAGGAGGTGGAGAAGGGCGAACGGGATCACGCGGCGTCGCATCGCGAAGCGATCTTGTGGGGACGAATTGGACATGCCGGAATGCGAAAGGGGAGAACCGTGTCGAAGCAAACCAACACAAGTAGCGGTTATATGCAATGAACGGTGGATAGAGGAGGAACCATAGAATCAACGGATCCTGTTAACCTTATGACGTGGAAGGCGAAGGCACTTTGCTGCGATGACGGAAGTCGCAAGCGTTCGCATGCTCCTGCAACACGAACAACGCAAGTGCCCCGAAGAGGCGGCGGCCATGGCAGGCCAAGAATTCGTTTATGCGACCAAGTTGCTCTGCCTCATCGGGAGCCACGGGAAGGAGCGACTTGGAGAAGAGACGGGAGGGAACAGTGGGTTGCTGAAATGGGTGCGGTGGCCCGTCGGTCAAGGTTGGGTAGTCTTTGCAATTCTCATAGATTAGTTCTATACAAGATTCTCTACTTTTGTCATGTTGTCATCAAATTTCAAACTCAGACTTGTTTCATCCAACTAATTACAGCATTAGAGCAATTTCTAATGAATCACTTTAACATGTTTAGGTAGTCGTTTGATGCATCGAGAACAAAACATACTCAAATTAATTCTTCTTGCCTTATCTAGTGTGTTTACAAGTCTCCTTTACACATGTTCCAACCATCTTAACCGTTTCCTCCCTTCATCATCAATCAGAACTACTATTAATCTTTCATGTGTGTAAATAATTGTCTTGCCTTTTCTAATGACTCCATCCATCCATATTAATATCCTCATCTCAATGACCATATAAAGCATAACAACTTAAAATTTCTCCTCCGATCCAAGGGGCACACACTAATCACACAATATTAGATAATTTCTTTATTCTTCTACATGGGACCACAAAGCTTGTCAATCATTAAATGTGGTCAAAAAATACACAAAAATATTTGCAAGGAATTACAATAGTTGTATTAATGGATATAAGCTTAGTGAATTTGGGCTATCTATCCGATCGCTATGTGAGATGCAATAGTGTTTGACAGATTTGTCTTGGAAGAGAGTCACGATGATGAGATCAAGATCAACCTCTGGGAAGATCCAACTTATTAGGAAGATTGTCGAATAGAATAACAAAGAACATATATGAGCAAAGACTATCTGAAGAGCAGGTCACGATCAAACTCCAAGTACTAGTCGTAGACATAAGTGTTGGTTGCAACGGCCACGAGAAGAATAGAAGAGGGAGAAAATATTAGACTTTGATACTATGAATAAAGAATTTATTAAGAGAGATGATTTCGTGATATATATTTTTATAGATTTAAGAGAGAGATTTCCTTCCACTTAAAAGTATGCACATGTATCATGAATATATCATAATAATTGATCCTCAAATTATAAATTGATTGAAGATTAAAATATATAAAAATAATAATATAATCATTTTTATATTTACGTCTATCATAATGATCATCTTTGAGACCCACAAGTTTGATATATTTGACTATCATCAACCGTGGAGTGACGATGACCTCAGAGCTTGACGACATCCGGGATGTCAACAGGGTAGCGGTTGATGCAGTCGGCCCAAGGGCCATCGACCAGGGTCTCGACGGTGCGCAGGTATTTCCACACCGCGCTATTGCACTTGAACCCGCTGCCGAAGCCGATTTGCCACACCCGGTGGCCGCGCCGCATCCGCCCCTTGGATTCAATGTAGCTGAGCTCGTACCAGAGGGAGCTGCTGGAGGTGTTGCCGAAGCGGTGCAGCGTCATGCGCGCCGCCTCCACGTGCTCCGCCGTCAGCTGCAGGTTGTTCTGCAGCTCGTCGATCACCGCCCGCCCTCCGGCGTGGATGCAGAAGTTCTCGAACGCCAGCTTGAAGTCGGGGACGTACGGCTTCCACTTGTGGTTGATGAGCTTCCGGCCCACCAGCGTGAGGAAGAAGAGGAGCTGCTCCGACATGGCAGCACCAGCGGACCGATGGTGGTGATATTCGATTTGAGTGCCTCCCCGGCGATAGCCATGAGGTCCTTGGAGAGGGAGATGCCCGTGTGGCCCTCGGCGTCTTCCTCCTGGTAGACGCAGCGGTAGGCGCGGTCGTCGGCGCCCTTGTGCGTGCGGACCAGGTGCAGGAAGCGGTACTTGGCGCGGCGGGCGTCTCGGCGGCGGTTCGATAGGAGGATCGCGGCGGCTCCCATGCGGAAGAGGCAGTTGGGAAGAAGCATCGACCGCTGGTTGCCAGTGTATAAGTTGGGGGTGATGATCTCGGTGGAGATGACGAGCGCGTTGGAGCTCGGGTGCACCTGAAGCAGATCGCGGGCCAGGTCGATAGAGATGAGCCCGGCGCTGCGGCCTATGCCGGAGATATTAAAGCTGCGGATGTTGCTGCGGAGCTCGTACTTGTTAATGATCATCGCGGAGAGCGATGGCGTCGGCGAGAAGAGGCTGCAGTTGACTACGAGGATATCGATGTTCTAGGGCCGCAGGCCGGTCTTCTTGAGGAGGTCGTCAATGGCGGAGAAGATGACGAGCTGGGCCTCGGCACGGGAAGCCTCCATAGTGGGATTGGGGGGTATGTAGTGGTTGGCCGGGGGGAGGCAGGTCTCCTCGCCGAGGCCGGAGCGCTCCAGGATGCGCGTCTGGAACTGGACGCTCTTCTCGTCCCAGTTGATGAGCCGCGTGTGCTCCATGAACGTGGCGAAAGGCACGCGGCAGGTGGTTGGCGGCTTGAAGCAAGCGTAGTCCACCAAGTACACCGGCCGAGGACGAGACACGAAGTAGACAGCGGCGACGAAGACCAAAAGGAAGACAGAAAAGAGGACCTGGGTGAGATGGAGCTGCAAGGAGTGCCATAAGGCCATGATCTCGTCCGGCCCGCGCCGGACCAGCACCAAAGACACGGCTATCATCACCGGGATCAACAAGAAGGCCACGAAGTTGTTCACAAGGTACTGGTAGCCAATCTTAACATACTTGAGCCTAACCGAGCTCGACAACTCCGGAAAAGGTGCCCTCGGCATCTTCTTCTGTCTATCTTCCCTGAGTGGGAGATGTAGACAAAAGGAGGTGGTCGGAAACAGGGAGTATGTATATGGCTCTGATTGCTCATGACAGGGATGGGAAGGAGAGAACATAAAGAAGAGGTGGAGAGAGGGCAATGAATGGGGGCGGATGGAGGTGTTCTACATGAGGAGAGTGCTAAGAAAGGGTGTTCATACCAGGAGCTGCAGCTGGCCGTGACTTCCCTTTGCTGATCTCTCGCAATCCAATCCTCTCTGCATCACATCATTAATGGAGACGTATTCCATTCAGTTATTATAAGAGAGGCATATGGGTTTTCCTACCCACATCATCATCTTTATGGCTTCAATCATGCCCACACCTATTCCATTCAGTTTCTTTACCTTCACCTTTTACTGGTTTTAAGATAAGGTTCATAATCGAATGAATTCGAGTTGGATCTTGTCTGTACTCAGCTCTCTTTTCTGTTTATGCTTGGTATGGTTCTTTATTATGTACATGATTGATGCTGCATATGGCCAACCATCAAATGAGGATCATAGATATCTATGGTGATAATTTCATTTTCTTTCATCACAAAATTTTGTCACCTTTTTCTATATTCTTCATTGTTGTGTCTATACTCTATACCATCTCATACCCTACAATTTTCAGATTTGCCATGTAATTTTCATATTTTTGCAGTTGAAGTATCTCAAGATGGTAGTTGGTACTCGTGAAACATAGGTGGATCCCGCAAAACCCACCCAACCCCGTTTGTACTTGTCAGTATAATGGTTAAGCTTGTATTTAAAATTATATTCCACTTATGATTTACAAATGATATTTCTAGGACAGATTTTGTTCATAAATATGTTTGAAGGGTTGCAACATTTTTGTACCTTTAACTAAAACATATATCATCTATTTTCAACTTTACTTTTTCAGGATATTAGAAGAGAACTCAAGATTGACCCTTTTGTACTCCTTGAGACAGCACCCGTTGATAATGAAGTGTTCCAAAGACAGCACCTGAAGATTCATCCTGTGCATTGCAACTCAAGACCAACTGTGTTTCTTCGTTTGAATGTCACATGTGTTGGATTAGTAGCCCACGGATACAGCGAACAGCCCACAGCCTATCTCATCACTTAATCTAACTCTAATTCATATTAAGGCGGTATGAGTGACTATCTTAAAAAGATAGAAAGAGGCAGAGAAAAGTAACAACGAGGCAGTTTTTGGCGACCATGAGATTCCAAAAAAAATGAGGAGAACAAGACAGAAAAGAAAGAGTAAGAAAGAGAAGAGATTAAGCACAACACAGAGAGACTGTTCTCAATCATTTAGTAGTGCTTTCATCTCATGTTAGATCAGATCTACAGTAGATTCTTACTGTGATTACTTGGAGAGAATTAGGGAGGTTTAGATATTGTGCACAGTGACGTGATCCTTGTATCCCAGTTATTCTCTTGTGATTGTCACTAGGGTTTTGGGCAAGAGATTGAGATTTGTATATTTATTATTATTATAGTTGATTATCTCTAGTTTGTCTCGTAGTTTTTACCATTCATATGGGTTTTTCACGTATATCTTAGTGTTCTATTTGATTGTGGTTCCATTTAATTCCGCTGCATGTTATGGCCTGCTAGTATTTATTCATATACAAAAGTTATTTCTATTTATATCTCATCAATTAGTATTAGAGTAGGGTTACAGTGATTTAATTTTGTATTAGAATATGGAGGCCAATAATGTTTCTCGCATGATTAGTTTAAATGGAAACAATTGGATGATATGGAAACCAAGAATGGAAGATCTCTTGTATTGCAAAGATTTGTATGGACCTTTGCAGGGGGATAGTGTAAAACCCACAACTATGACAGATGATGAGTGGAAGAGGTTAGATAAAAAAATAGTTGGGTTTATTCGATAGTGGCTTGATGATAGTGTCTTTCACCATGTTTCTACTGAAAGTTTTGCATATTCTCTTTGGAAAAAATTAGAAAGTCTCTATGAAAGAAAAACAACTGGCAACAAAGCTTTTTTGATAGAAAACTTGTGAACCTAAAATATAGAGAGGGTGCTTCTATTGCTGAGCATTTGAATGAAATGCAGAGTATTACTAACCAGTTATTCTCTATGAAAATGTCTCTTAATGATGAGTTTCAGGTATTATTACTTCTCAGTTTATTACCAGAAAGTTTGGAGATACTGGTGGTTTCCCTTAGTAATTCTGCACCAGATGGTGTTGTCACCATCAGTCAAGTAACAAGCAATTTGTTGAATGAGGAGTTGAGAAAAAAGAATTCAGCAACATCTCAGAATGATTCACAGGCACTCATCTCAAAGAACAAAGGAATGTCAAAGTTTAGAAGCAATTCACGCATAGGTAGAAGCAAGTCAAGATCAAGAAAAGATATTGTTTGCTATAACTGTGGTGAGAAAGGACATTACAAGAATCAATGTAAGCAACCTAAGAAGAGCAAGAAAAATGAAAAAGAAGTGGAGTTTATAGAG
>LVTN01000115.1:281229-458543 GCA_001649415.1 Musa itinerans | reverse complement strand
TCCTAGTACACCTCAGCATAATGCAATTGCAAAGAGGATGAACCGCACCATCATGGAAAAGATCAGATGTATGCTTTCATAGGCCAAGCTACCCAAAAGGTTTTGGGATGAGGCTTTGAGGACTGTAGTTGATGTGATCAACTTGTCACCATGTACAGTCCTATATGGTGATGTTGCAAAGCATGTATGGTCAGCGAAATATGTTTCCTACATGCATTTGAGAGTGTTTGGTTGTCGTGTATTTGCACATGTTCCAAACAATGAAAGGTCCAAGTTGAATGATAAGACTAAAGAATGTATTTTTCTTGGTTACTCATATGATCGGTTTGGTTACAGGCTTTGAGATCCCGAAAAGCAAAAGGTGTTCAGAAATAGAGATGTAGTCTTCTTTAAGGATCAAACCTTTGAAGATTTGAAGAAGAAGACACCGGCCAAGACTTCTGTAGAAGGATTAGCAGATTGTGACTCAGTTATTCCTCCAGTATATCAGGGTGATGGGGGAGATGTGCAGGAAGATGGTGTAGAGCCTAATGTTGATCTACCTGTAAGACATGTTGAGTAAGAAGAAGTTGGAGAGTAACTTCCCGCAGAACCTTAGTTGAGAAGATCTTCTAGACAACGTCAACCTTCTAGAAGATACTCTACAGATGAATATGTGATGCTTACTGATGCAGGTGAACTAGAGAGTTACTAGGAAGCAGTTGAAAGTGAGCAGAAAGAGAAGTGGTTAGTTGCTATGCAGGAAGAGATGGATGCTCTTCAAAAGAACAACACTTATGATTTGGTACTACAACAAATGGAATGAAGACCTTACCAAAAGAAAGATAAGAGATATGTCGACAGCTGGTCGGCATGGCTTCACATTGAGAGTCATGGGATAGCCTCCCTTATGGGCTAAAGGGGGAGGTTGTTGGGCTGGCAACCCACAGATTCAGCCTATAGTGGGCTTGAACAGCCCACCTCCTCACTTAACCTAACCCTAATTCATATTAAGGGGGTGTGGGTGGCTGCATTAAAAAGGCAGAAAGAGGCAGAAAAAAGCAACAACGAGGCAGTTTTTGGCAGCCACGAGATTCCAAATAAAAGGAGGAGAACAAGACAGAAAAGGAAGAGAAAGAAAGGGAAGAAGACAAGGACAACACAGAGAGATTGTTCTCAATCATCTAGCAGTGCTTTCATCTCAGGTTAGATCAGATCTACAGTAGATTCTTACTGTGATTACTTAGGGAGGATTTAGATATTGTGCACGTAATCCTTGTATCTCAATTATTCTCTTATGATTGTTGTTAGAGTTTTGGGCAAGAGATTGAGATTTGTATATTCATTATTATTATAGTGGATTATCTCTAGTTTACCCCGTGATTTTTACCTTTCAGATTGAAGGAGTTTTTCACGTACATCTTGATGTTCTATTTAATTATGGTTCAATTTAATTCCGCTGCATATTATGGCCTACTAATATTTGTTCATATATAAAAATTATTTCTCTTTATATTCCATCAACATGTAAACCATGATTCACTCTTGTGTGATAAGATTAACGAAGAGTGTCCCAGTGTCATCATCCTAACTTGAATATTATACCAAACAGGTAAATTTCCACCTAATTTGATGTTGTTCATATGATTATATGTCCAAGTTGTTCTTTTTGTTGATCATGTCTTTCTCCGATGTCATCATCCTGAACTTTATTATACCAAACAGGTAAATTTCCACCATATTGATTTTGTTCATACGATTATATGTCCAAGTTGTTATTTTTGTTGATCATGTCTGACAAGTTATTTTGTTGATCATCTGTTGTTTGCAAATATGTTTGTTTTTATGTTCATGCTTCTCAATCACTTATTATCTAGATTTGCAGCTACGTTCAGCTGATGAAGAGCAGACGGTCTTTTATGAGTGTCAGTAATGCAGACACAAGTTTTCAATCAACACATAATGGAACATATTTTGCTTTCATTTTGGATATAAACAATTTTCATCGCTTTACATTCTTTCTTTATGTACCATCTAATTCTTCGTATCTAAGGGAATGTTTGCTATCGCATGGTAATGGTGTTTTTTTTTTTTTTTTTTTTTTTTTTTACAGGTTAATAGGTTTTCACACTTACAAGGATCTTTGCTTTGCAAAACAATGGTGCTTTTTTCATGCTGCTTCTTTTTGTTACACTGGGAGTAGCTTGTAACTCAGATATGGCGACCTTGCTGTCGCTTTGTCTCCAATGTGATAGCCGTCAGCATCTTCTGTTGGTGAGAAAACCATGTAAAGCTTGTGTTGTGGCTAATCATCGGTTAGGAGCCACGTCAAAGCTAGTGTAGAACCTTAGAGTCAACGTGGCGCATGCATGTCAACATGGCACCTCAGACCCTTGTGAGACGGTAGATCGTGCCACGTTGCTCGGGGTCGTATGAGACGACGTCGCATAACGCGGAATTGCCTGAGAATACACAAAACAATGTCATGCGGCACAGAATCGTGTAGGTTGGTCCGTGCCGTGTGAAGTATACGAATCAATCGTTTGAAGCCTCAGCAGTCATTAACGGATCGCATACGATCAACCCACGGCTACAAGTATAAAGATCGACCCTCTTGCTAGTATCAAGGAATCAGACCTCGGACACTCAAAACATCCTCAACTCCTCATACTTACTAACTTAATTTTCGGAGGGGTCGAGTCAGGAATCTCTTTCTTGACTTCGGCGTGTGTGCAGAAGCTCGATGTGGAGGAGACGACTCCCTAACCTCGGGTCGACCCAACATACGACACTTTGACCTGACCTGACACCAACCACCTCGCCTTAAGAAATAACATAAATGATCTTATGTTCTTGGGATTGAACCGAACCATGCTGACTTCTCATCCATGACATAAAGTTGCACAACAGTATCATTAATCTAATGTGATGGGTGATTGGAAGTCTATATGGCAAATTCTTGTGTATCAGCCGATGCGATGATTTTATTTCCCACTTCCTTTTAATTTCATGGACGGTCGGGTGAACTCTAGAACAGTAGTTGGCATCCGTTTCTTGTGCGACTGAGGACAACGGTGTGTCTTCCATAGCCTGCCTTCTCTCCTCGGAGACATCGCTCGGCATCGACGCTGATTCTTGTAGCTGACGTCCAACTGCAGGCTGGACCTGGTCCACCATGTTTGCCATTGACCAGGCCACTGGAATCCTGCCACGTCAGCTCCGGACCAGTCTGAGAAACCTAGTGATTTGTTCGTTACTTTGAAGAGCGAGAGAGACGACTCTTTGCAACCAAGACCAACCAAGATGAGGAAAGAAGAGGAGCCATAAGGGCGGGCTAATCACACAAAGTGCTCTGAACCACCTCAGGACCGGCTGCATGCTACACGCAGGTCAACAGAGAAGCTCGTACGATCTCCACCGGGAGCTGGTCCTACCTAACGTCCAAATCAAAATCGGACCATCACGGGCTCTCTCTCTCTCTCTGTCTCTGACCACTTCGGCCGAATTCCCCATCGACCCTATTACGCGCACCGACCGATCTCAGATTCGTACCCGTCTCAACTGTTATTGGGTTAGTCCGTCATTGTGCCTCGGGGCCGAGCGATTCTTTCTTCCTCACCAACGTAGTGCCACCCACCCAGCCACCTGTTCTGTAGTTGGGAGACCGCAACCGGTCCCACGCGGGACCACACACTTACATCAATCTCACAAGTGCTGTCCACATCTTGAAATTTATCTCGGTACAAATAACTTGCACGGACAACGGCGCCAAAGCATATCCGGCGGTTCACATTGTCTTACGATGGAAACGGACGGCTGCGATCCGAACGATCCTCTGACGGGAAATCTTAATCCCTACGCCTCTCCAACCGTTGGCTTCACGAGGGAAAAGAGTGGGTGGTACCACCGCACGTGTTTCCTTGTCTACCTGCGAAGGATGGCTGTCATAAGCGTAGCGAAGCATCAGCAGCAGCCAGTGGCGAGTCCTCGTGCGAGGACTACTACGAGCTGCGATCCTTCGCCTTTGCTGATGGAGAGGGACTTTCTGGGACTAAACGGCGACGCCGCGGTGGCTCTGCAGGTGAATGAGCGCGGCAGGGGTTTCCAGGATTCATCAGGTCCTCCTTTCCTTCTCGTCTCCCTCCCTTCAATTCTCGGCAATCGTTTGTGTCTTTTCCGTGTTCTAATCTTGCAACATCAACCTTCTCTGGATCATCAGATTCAATATCGATCTTTACTGTAAATCCAGGAGTTCGGTGGCCTTACGCAAACGAAACTGCTGCTCTGCTTCAAGTCCAATCACCAAATGCTGTGGTATCCTCTCAGGTTTGCTTAATCGAGAGAGAGAGAGAGAGAGAGAGAGAGAGAGAGAGATAGAGAGAGAGGATTAATTCGTGACTGACAAGCATCACAGCAAGTAATGATCGGTTTAGACTAATTAGATGCCGTGTTCTGACTTGTAGACACTCTCTAATCTCGGAAGACAAGGCCTGAAGCAGCACCTCACCAGTTCTTCCGCTACCATAGCTTCGGATTGTCCTCTGGTCTCGCATTACTCCACTCCACTTGCCGGAAGTGGAGGAGCCACTGCAGCAGAAGACCATTCTGTGAGATCCACATTTTTAGGAGACCGCTCGTCACGGTAATAACGTCGTAGTTCCCAAAGCTGGTATGTTACAAAGTGGAACTTGAAAGCTTTTGGCCATGCAGGAACACATCAAAGTCCTTTTCATCGCCCTCACAGCTAACCATCTTCTACGGAGGTTCAGTGATAGTGTCCGACAATGTCTCATCGGATATGGTATCATCTTCTTCTTAATGATTTTATAGAAATCAGCAAAGCTTTCCACATCAATATGCTATATTATCTCTTTCAGGCTCGTGAAATCATGTTGCTGGCCAGCAGCAGGAATCATGCAGCTGCAGCCTCAACTCCTGTGTCTTTGAGTCCTGCAACCACAACCTCCCCTAGAGGTATACTGCAATTCAATTCAGTAGTTGCTTTTGCCAGTTGATGCAATTAATTTGACTGAAGACAAGTTATTTACTGCGGCTGCAGCAATACCTCTGTCTCGCAAGGCATCTCTGGCACGGTTCGTGGAGAAGCGCAAGCAAAGGTGAGGAGTCTTTCCATTTCTTCACCTTCACTCACGCTCGTGATGGCCTGCAGAACTCTCCATTTGTGTGGACTCCGTGCTTGCAGAATGATCGACTACAAGCCTTATCCCTTCTGCGACAAGAGAAAAGATGCCAACTCAAGTGCAGCAGTCACACTTCCAAGCCATGAAAACAGTGACTCAGATAGTGGACCGTCTTCCCACAGATGCCAATAACTAGAGCATGAACGATTCAGCTTTTCTCTTCTTCCCTCCGATCCAATCATTGCGATGTATCTTCTTAAACTGTGAGCTGCACTGTGGACAATCGCATCTAACAAAAAAAATGAAAGAGCATGCTATCTCTTCCTTTAGCACAAGAAAATGCTCGACAAAGATTGGGCAACCATCATGTTTCGACAGGTACTCTATCATGGAAGAAACAGTGGAAAGGTTCCATTGTGCTTTCTAAATAGGAAAGAAAAGAAGAACACTGTAGTGTGTGTGCATCATCGCCTTCCTTTTCTTCCACTACTTTGGCCTCCGATCGAATGCGTTGGCCAACAGCGACGGTGGTTCTCAGCCTCCACGAGGTGGATCACGCGATAGACATCACATTTGATTGCTGCCGCTTCTCATCTTCTATGCGTTGGGTGGAAAGAGGTGGGGAATCCACCGACTGTCTTACGTTCTTTCATGCCAAATGAGACATACAGAGAGCTAAATTGTGGCCTATTTACTTTGCTCTGCATCCACCTGCGGTCCTCCATAGTGGTTCAACAGGTCTCTCCACTATTAAATAGTATCCGATCTTCCCACACTTATTAATAATTATTTATTCTTCTTCGTTATTAGAAACCCACTATAAAAGGTCTCATATATGCTTCACGAGCTCTAACACAGCCATGATCCTTACCTAGCTAGACCAAAACCCCAAATAAAATTTTATTTTTCTAGGCATGAATCGGTATTTAAACTAATTAAAATAACATTACTAATCATGCATATTGATATTGAAAATATTTTAAAAAAATTAATATATAAAATTTATTAATTATTAATTTACTTAATCATAATTCAGAATTCAAACTAATTATAATAACATTATCATGCATCATGATTTTTAAAAATATATATAACACTTTGGTATATTAACACACAAAAACGTAAATGAAAAAAAAATAATTATGAAAAAGGTATAGGATTGCTTCAACAATCTTATTTCCTCTCATTCCATCTCATACACAATCCAAAATAGTTTTTTATTTAAAATAAAAAAGTATCATGATAAATTTTAAGGTTAAAAATATTAAAAGTATCAGTTAGCTTAGCTGATAAAGAGTTTGGTAGTTTATATCATAAGGTTTTAAGGTAAAATGACAAAGATTTAAAAAAAAAAAGGAAAGATTCTCTCAAAAAAAAATATTTTTTTAATTATTACCTTTGTAATCAATCAATTTCATGACTAACTTTAGAATCAACTTTTATGTACATTCGCTTAGGAGCATCACCCATGTTTGGGAAATAATTCGGTGGATCTATGGAGACCATCAAATGTGCATGCATGTAATTGGCTACCAAATATAGCGTTCTATAGGTTCATCGCGCGTGTGTATATATATATATATATATATATATATATATATATATATTTGGCGCACTGAATCAGTCATTTCGACAGAGACAGAGAGATATATATATATATATATATATATATATATATATATATATATATATATATATATATATATATATATATATATATATATTAGGTTCATCGCGCGTGTGTATATATATATATATATATATATATATATATATATATATATTTGGCGCACTGAATCAGTCATTTCGACAGAGACAGAGAGGGAGAGAGAGATGGAAGAAGAAGAGACGGGACATGGATGGGCAGCCAGGGATTCGACCGGAGTCCTCTCCCCCTTCGCCGTCCCCTTAAGGTGATCTGCCTCGTCCTCGCTTTTCTGATCTCTTGTTGAAGCAGTTGATCCAACATCCAGCTTGAAACATTTAGATCGCCGCCTCTTATGAAGTGATATGTCATCATAAATTTATAATCCATATCATTTTTATGCAACTTATTAGAGGACATGAGAGAGTAGACTTTCATCCCTGTTTAGTTCTTTGCACATCATCAATAGAAGGAAATATTCGTTTCATTGAGTTATATTATGATTTCTTTATCATTATTTCTTATATCTCCGTCTTCCTCTTGGCAATTCAGCTAAAGTAATTTGCTTCCTTTTCTGGTTCGTTTGACCTATGGCACTCGCTACTTTCCAGAGCCATGAAAGGCGACGACATCACCTTGAAGGTACTCTACTGTGGAATTTGCCTTACCGATCTTTGCACGATCAAGAATTACTGGAGAAACGCAAAGTACCCGGTCGTCCCAGGGTGAGCAAGCATGTCATCATCTTCTAAAGAACATTGACAGTGGTTGCTCAAATGGATTCTGTCCATGGTTTTTTAATCTACCAGGCACGAGATTGTAGGCGTTGTAACCCAAGTCGGGCGGGACGTTCACAAGTTCAAGATCGGCGACAAGGTCGGCGTCGGGTACATGGCCGGTGCTTGTCGCTCTTGTGACAACTGCAGAGTGGATGATGAGAACTACTGCTCCAAACTGGTTCCCGTCTTCAACAGCTTCTACCCTGATGGCACTAAAACCTACGGGGGATTCGCCGACAGGGTGGTCGTCAACGAGCATTTCGCCGTCAGGGTCCCGGAGACGTTGCCCCTGGACAAGGTCGGCCCCCTGTTGTGTGCAGGCATCACCGTGTACACCCCGATGAAGCAGCATGGACTGGACCAACCGGGGAAGCATCTGGGCGTTGTGGGCCTCGGAGGGCTCGGCCACTTGGCTGTGAAGTTTGGCAAGGCTTTCGGGTTGAGAGTGACCGTGATCAGCTCAACTCCTGACAAGGAGAAGGATGCGGTGGAGCTGCTTGGAGCCGACTCGTTTATAGTCATCAGCAATGCCGAGCAGATGAAGGTATCATCACAACAACAATTGAGAGAGAGAGAGAGAGAGAGAGATATATACTTTTTCTCTTCGTGTTACATGAAATGGTTACTGCTCTTTTAGGCTGCCGCGGGCACTATGGATCATATCGTCAGCACAAGTGCCGGTGCTCTTTCGCTCAGTCCTTTGGTCGCTTTGCTGAAGACGCACGGGAAGATAATTGTGGTTGGGACATCGACCAAGCCAATGGAGATAGCATCATTCGATTTGGTTTCAGGTTAGCATGCATGCGTTGGTTTTCTCCTTCCCAGTTGTTCATCGCGTGCCGTCGATCGACCACATGTTTTGGCTTGTGCGTTGCAGGAGGCAAGAGCATCGTGGGAAGCATGATCGGCGGGATGAAGGTCGCTCGGGAGATGATGGAGTTCGCCAGCGAGCACAGGGTTACGCCGGAGGTTGAGGTGGTCAGAATGGAAGATGTGAATCTTGCGATGGAGCGGCTGGAGAAGGGCGATGTGAGATACCGGTTTGTGGTTGATGTGGCAAACGCCTTCCATGATTCTCGAGGAGTTTGAGCTACGGAAGAACAATTTCAGCCTGTGTTCTCTAGTTTTACTTTTGACTTGTCTGCTAAAAGATCAGATTAGCTCAAGGCAATTACTCTGCTTAGCTATGATCACGGCTCCAACCTTGGAGTTCCAATCTTTGCATCTCAAGATCCCAAGGGACAATGGCATACAACAATGACGCTAGCAGTAAGAACAACCAGGATAAATTGTTTACTTTCATCGTCATCTTAAATCCAAGGCATCTATCTAAAGACAATCGAACAATGCCTTACTTCCTTGGGTCTGAAATCTCTCATGAAAACGAGTAACTTTAGATCAGAGTACAAGAATCCACTTCCAAACATAAAAAAGGCAAAAGCTTGTTAGCAACTCCTCTTCTCACTCACTTATCCGAACAGTTGTATAATCTCCTTAATGTTCATGGACATATACTATTCTTCGCATGCATGTCCTTTATTACTCTATGATTAAAGAAATCGACTCAAGTCCCGACAGGGGTTTTCTGTGGTTAAAGAAGCATGGTCTTCCTTGGTGTTCTCGACAACTTAATTATAGAAAGAGGTTCCATAGATTACAGCAACAAGCATCATGAGACCGGGAGATATAGACCTGGAAAGCTTTGGATACCTCCTTGTCTTGGATTCTGATAAGCCGACAGTCCCCCCACAACCTCCATGCTTTGTGAAGTTATGCCCACAGAGAATCCAACTTGAGTATTCATGACGACTTCACCAACTGTTGAAGCCACGATGATCTATATAGGAGGCTGCATCACCATCCTGACAGCAATGGATTTGGCCACAGGTTAAGATTTTTGTGCTCCTGTTTGACATTTCAAAAAGGAACAGAGGAAATCATTTATATGCAGGAGTGCAGCTGTAATATGCAGCCCCTTCTTTGGCGTCAAGGGGAGGAAAAGCTCAAAGCCATGTTAGCTTTCCTCTAAATGCTTGTTGACGACCAGGAAGATACTTCAAGGGAGAGCAAAGTACACACAAGTCTATCCCCTCCTTTCTGTAGCTCATTATTGGGACCTGCCAATCGGTAGTCCTTTCTAAAGTTCATCAATGCGACACATGAGCAGCCCATATCCTTACTTAGAAGAACAACAAGATACATGCTTGAACAAGGAACTTATGGTGTAGGTGTCGAATCATTGTTCCATGATATATGTTCTTGCAGTGTTTAAATTTAGTGCAACCAAAAGGTCCACCACTCCTCCATACATGAAGTGCCGGTGTTCAAGCTCGAAAGAAGAACTATCAAAAGAAGGCCACTGCATATGCCATTGTTGGCATCGGAATGCCACAGCCTCGTCTCATTATTGCTGGTTCAAATGAGGACTTAGACTACCCCAGAATCCACAAGGAGAGTTCTAGCAAATGCCCAACCGGCCACCAACCCTCTACCATGACAACAACCACACTCCAAATCGGCCAAAAAGAGCAGCAGCAGTTGAAATAAGAAGAAGAAGAAGAAGAGGCGTCGTCTTTTGACATCGTTCAATCTGTGATCTTCCCCTACTTTTCTTCTCAGTGGGGCCATTGCTCATACGCTCCTCACAGCTCGAACAGTAGAAGGACATCGTCGTCAGTCCATTAGGGCGGATAGTGATGGTTCCAATCAACCTGCAGCAAAGTAGAGATCAGCTCACGATCCATCGCGTCGGTAACAAGATGATGACTTAATCCTGCAATCTATTACTTCCCTCTTGCAAGTCCACCAAAGGCGACAGCTCCCCCCCGCCCCCCTTCACGGCGTACCCGTACGTCGAAATCTAGAGCGGCTACACGCGCATCGAGAACTAGCATAGGATCCGGTTCGGTGTCTCGGTCCGGCTCAGATTGCCGGTTCAGCTTCTGGAAATTATGCGGGCCTGACGTAATCGTAGCTATACCCGAAATAAAGAATAAAGAATAAATACTTGGATTTTGAATTCATTTAGGCTGGCTATGCCTTGTCTGGCAGCAGAGGATTGGTGACTTCCCGTGGGCCCCTTGAGGCCCCAATCAGATCACCGTATGTGGGTGGGACGGATAAGGAGTACAAAAAATATTGGCATAGATTTTATCCTGGTACGTGTCACTGACGCTTTAGTCAGAATTTTGTTCGCTGTCTTCCACCGGACAGCTCACCAGCATCCTAAAGAAGAGGGAGTCCAAATCGTTTGACCGATCCAGGGAGAGTATTCCGACACCAATTACACTACGTGGCATCGCGAGGGAGCAGAGGCTCCGTCTCCCTCGGTGCGGTAACGACACCGCATGCCCTGGAGACGAAATCTGCTTGAGGACTCATTATCCGCCGTTGGATTTACTTTTGATTCAGCCCTGATCTTACATCGGATAGTGAAACAAACATATTCGGGGTTTGCTTAGTACGAATAAATAACAGAGGAGGAGCGTTATAACATAGCGGGCGTCCCTTTGCCCCCGTCCTCACTGTAGTCTACTTATTAGCACTCCCCCACAGCACATTACTTGCGACGAGGGCGATTGGAGGAAGGAACGCAGTTAGGGTTGCTTTCGTGGGCGACCGACTCGATCGAAGCCATAGGAAGGAGATCTCAATTTCGATCGAGGAGGAGGACCCTAGTACTTGGAATCGGAGTCGAGTTCGCATTTCGAAAATCTCCTCCTCTTTGTTTAAATTGGGCTCTTTACTTGCCTTCGATGTGAGAGAGCATCAGATCCAGGATGTCAGATCTGCGCGACTTCGGCGGGGAAGGGTTCTTAGGCGAGGCTGCCGGGGGGAATGCGACGCCGCAGCCGGCACCGGAGGCTCTGACGGCGTCTGCGTCGTTCAAGATTGAGGGGAAGTCGGCGCCGGCCCTGAGGCGAAGGGCCTCGATGAAGCCCAACTTGGAGGTGGACGAGTTTATTAATCTGCTCCACGGATCGGATCCGGTGAAGGTCGAGCTGAATAGGCTCGAGAATGAAGTCAGAGGTGGGATTGCGGTTTGCTGCGTTCCTTTCTTTTAGTTTATTCGGTTGGTTTGTGTAGCATCTCATTGAAATTTGTTTGGATATTTTGGTGGATTGCAGACAAAGATCGAGAATTATCTGAGTCACAGGCGGAGATCAAAGCTCTGAGGTTGTCTGAGCGCGCGAGAGAGAAGGCAGTCGAAGAGGTGAATGTGCCGATTTTACTTCCTGTTAAATCATTCGTTTGTTGTTTTTATTCTCTCCTTAATGGCTGTTAATTCCCTTATCTCTTTTATCTATGTCGACATTGTTTTCTTGATGCGTTTTTCTTTTTTCTCAATTTCTTTGCCTCATAACAGTTCTATTTTACAAAATGGCGTTTTTTTATTTGTGGTCTGAGTGTGGTTTTGGTCTTAATGCCTTATTTTTCTATTTTTGTTTTTTTTTTTTCTAGAGAGAAGCAAATTATTGTGACTTTTTCTTTGAGGTCCCGTTACGAGCACGTGATGATTTTTTGTTTTCATTTCTGTTCTTTTTTAGGACAAAATTTCTTGCTATTTCCGATTCTTGCCCTTATAAAAATCAACATGGTGAACTTTCTTAGTCCATTTTATAGCTTTACAATTTCTGCATTTTGTAGTTCATATTTGTTTCTACGATTTCTAGATTGAAAACATTCTAAAGATTGAACCTTTTCTGGCTTTAAGCAAAGAAAGCTCTACGATAAGGTTGTTTAAGATTCTATCTAAGTGTGGTATATGCTCGTTTGGGTTTTTGTGAAAGGAAATGCAATTTGATCTTGTAACTTAAAATTTGCATTTAAAGAACGCCGTCTCCACGGAAACATGTCATATTGGTCAACATCAAGTATTATTATCTTATACATGGCTTCAAGTAATCTTGCAGTGCATATCAATGTCTGAACATTGTTATAATATATCTAGCGTTCCTTTTACTTCTTGTATTTTTCTTTACCATTTGTTCCTTTACTTTTGGCATTCCAATGTGTGGAGAGAAAATACTGAATGAGGTAATGATATTAATGGGCTGTATTCTGACTCTTTTGTCACCGATGTCAGCTAACGGAAGAATTGAATAAGATGGATGAGAAGCTCAAGCTCACTGAATCACTTCTTGAGAACAGGGTACTACAGATAACTCACTAATTTACTTTTATCTGTTGTTTGTCATGTATGATTGACGATTCCACTATGAACAGTGGTTGATGAAAAGTTAACCATGCAGAATCTTGAAATTAAGAGGATAAATGATGAAAAGAAAGCAGCGTTGGCTGCACAGTTTGCAGCAGAGGCGACACTTAGAAGAGTCCATGCAGATCAAAAAGATGATGACATGCCCCCAATTGAAGCCATTCTTGCACCTCTTGAGGCAGAGTTGAAGCTATCTCGGCAGGAGGTTTTCTTTTGAAACATTGCTCCTGCAAAATTTTATAATTCTACAATTGTGCTTTGATAGAATGTTCCACCCAAAGATTACAAAATTTTGCCTTGGTCAACACAGCAGTGACCTTCCTTGTATCTCAAGTTTATGAACAACTTAATTGTTTTGCAATTACTAAAGTGTTTTCTTTTTTTGTTGTTTGTTTGTTCCTTCTTTTAAACAAACTGTCTACCGATTGAACTCTTTTTGCATCTTGGGTGTTGCTGGTATTCATGATGTTGTCTGGTCTAGTTATTCATTGTTCAGTTCCCATTTCCTAATATTCTTAATGATCCAAATTTGTGAAAGATTACATATTGTACTTGTATGGGCTTCCATTGTTTTGTGAGCTTGGTTCGTTGTCTTGCTGATCATTAGTTATTTCCAAAGTTGTTGCCATATATGTATGTCAGTTATATTGTGCTTGTAGGAGATTAAGGGCTAATTTTTCTATTGGCTTACAACAGCTCTAAGTTGTTTGAATGTATCACACTAGACTTCCCTATTTGTCAACAGAAAATTAGGGGCTCAAAGTGGTAGAAAATAGAAACCGTTGAAGATCTCTCTCTTATGTGCAGATTGCAAAGCTACAGGATGACAACAGGGCATTAGATCGTCTTACCAAATCAAAAGAAGCAGCACTGCTGGAAGCAGAACGGACCGTACAGATTGCTTTAGCAAAGGCCTCTATGGTGGATGATTTACAAAATAAGAACCAGGAATTAATGAAACAGATCGAAATATGTCAGGTATCCAGGAACAAAATGCTTATTTATTTTGTAAAATGGGGATGGAATCTGTAGGCTGTGATGCTATTAGAAATTTTATACTTAGTCCTCTTCTTGCGTTATTCAGGAAGAGAACAAGATCCTGGATAAAATGCATCGACAAAAGGTTGCTGAGGTTGAAAAGCTTAGCCAGACTGTACGAGAACTGGAAGAAGCTGTTCTTGCAGGTGGTGCAGCTGCAAATGCCGTAAGGGATTACCAGCGAAAAGTTCAGGAGATGAGTGTAATATATTGGGCTTTATTTTTAATCTATTAGCACAGAACTCTGTTTTTTTGTATTGGAACTGCTTTAAATCATTAGAGAACAAATGTATATTGTTTTCCTTGTTAAATTGTCATTTATACATTTAGGAAGAGATGAAAACTCTTGATCGTGAACTTTCTCGGGCAAAGGTTACAGCTAATAGGGTTGCAGTGGTTGTGGCAAATGAATGGAAAGATGCTAATGACAAAGTAATGCCTGTTAAACAGTGGCTTGAGGAACGGAGATTCATGCAGGTTAGCGTTGATGTTTAATGATTTTCTGAAGCACACCTCTTCTTTTGTAGCATATCGATTGATACACACTATTCCCAATATTTTTTTCTTGTTATGGTAAATACTGTCATCACATACATTGTTTTGCAGGGTGAGATGCAGCAACTTCGGGACAAGCTTGCTATAACAGAACGTACTGCAAGATCTGAAGCTCAGTTGAAAGTAGAATGTCTTACCATAAATGTTTTATATTTGTTATATTTTATGATGTCATAGAGCATGATACCTATTTACTAGTGGCAAATTGTTTTGGACATTTCAGGAGAAGTTTCAGGTACGGCTCAAGGTTTTGGAAGAGGGATTGAGAATGTCAGCAGGTGGCAGTAACCGCACCATTGTAGAGGGGAAGAGTGTAAGCAATGGTCCTTCACGCCGCCAGTCCCTTGGTGGAGCTGAGAATGTTCCTAAGAGTGTTAATGGCTTCCTTTCAAAGCGACCATCATTTCAGATGAGATCTTCTCTTTCCAGTAGCATGGTACTGAAACATGCCAAAGGGGCATCGAAGTCATTTGATGGTGGCACTAGGTCATTGGACCGAAGCAAAGCCCTCCTGAATGGAGCTAGTTTGTCACTGAACAGATCTTCTGATGCAACTGCAGAGAATATCTCACATAACAGTTGGAAGGAAATTCCAGAAGAGAAAACCAATGAGTTATCTAATGTTGACTCAGATGATTGTGTCTCTGGACTTCTGTATGATATGTTGCAGAAGGAGGTAATTACTCTGAGGAAAGCGTGCCATGAGAAGGACCAGAGCTTAAAAGACAAGGATGATGCGATTGAGGTAAGTTCCCCTTTAGCATCTGTGTAACAGTTTGGTGGCCATTTCCAAACTCATGTACACTTTCTACTGTGAAACTTGTGAATAGATGCTGGCCAAGAAAGTTGATACATTGACTAAAGCTATGGAAGTGGAAGCAAAAAAGATGAGAAGGGAAGTAGCTGCAATGGAGAAAGAGGTGGCTGCTATGCGAGTGGATAAAGAACAAGATAACAAGTCTAAGCGACTTGGTGGTTCGAAAGCTCCATCTAGTAGTTCACAGTTGCTTCCTGGAAGGTATGACAAGTTGATTTGTATCTTTAGTATATGACACTTGAGATCAATTGGCTAAGTTTCTTCTTACCAGACATTAATTCCTCTTGATGATTCTGTTCTTGATTTTATATGCTGAATAAATGGGAATCATTTTTTCTAAAAATATGAGATTTAAGTTTTATGAACTCAATTTATTTAAGTAACATAACTAACTTTTATAAAATTTTATTATTGAGAACTGAATGTCATCATTATTTGAACTGAAAACATTGTGGTTTAATGTTTATAAGTTGTAAATTCGTTTACATGATTCTGTTCCAAATTCAGGACTGTCCCTCGAGGTGGGTTGATGCGCAATCCATAACGAAGAAATACAATGTATGAAAACATCAAGAAGAGATTCTGCATCAGGCTACTTCCCCCAGGGTTGATCTTTTAAACTGGAACCAACACCAGACGGACGACCTTGCAATACTGTGTTAGGGAGCTCATCTGGCGAATGAGGTCCGTCTGCAGCTGACTTCGAGGGCAGTTGGCTACCGGAAGTGATGCTTTGGATTGCTAACTCCACGACCTGTATTTTGGTAGGCCAGTGTCTTATTTGTTTGTATAGCCTGGTGTGTCCTTGCTATTCAGCACCTTGCGAGTCGCCTCAGTAGTGTGTTCTTTTTAATATCTTGTTTTTATCTCTTCTTTTCCAAGGATGTGAATAGAATGTAATTCGAGATTTGTGTGCTACACTCTCTAATTGGTTGTTCTTAGATTTGTTTTATGCTTCCTTCATGTGTTTACAGCTAGTATTTCTCAAGTTAGAGCATGTTCAAGGATTGATTTCTATTGTCTAATTGGAAGCTTTGGCCAACCTATGATGCTCAAGCATAATTCAGATAGTGTCACTGAACTCAAAAGAGTGAAGCCCTGTCTGTGTAATGTGAATAGGAAACAACAACGTGTTATTGGAGCACAGACTCTATGTGGATGTGCGTCATGCCGTTTTTTATTTGAAAGGTATTGTGACGGTGGAGTGGGACTGTAGTTGGAGGGATGTAGTTTGTCTCTGCTGGCGTCATTTCTATTCTTCTTCTTATTATTTGTATTTTCTTAGTTTGCACGTCACACTATCCATATAAAACTAGTGCTATTCTTCAACGTCGTCCTCACGTCGAATCCATCTCTCTTTTAAGACGGTAAACTTCTCGAACTAATGCAAGCCTCCTCTTTGTGAGTAGTAGACCTTGACTATTTTACTCGGACTCTACTTCTCTGTTTCGTGAGTAGTAGACCCTGCTGCTGCAGAATATATTAATAGAGCACAGATTGATGGAGAAGGTTCCCTTGCCACCTCCATTCTCCTTCCTCTTCAATGGACTCCTCCCGTTCCCACCACCGCTTCAGCAACCTTCTCTGCCTCTTTGTCCTCCTCTTCTCCAACCTCCTCACTTTCCTTCTCTTCTCCTCTTCCTCTTCTTCATGCCCTCCTTGTCCTTCTTCTTCTACTACTACTGTTGCTGCATGTGCATCTGCTTCCTCCAGTAATGCCGATGCTTCTCTGCCGGCAGAGTTCGTGGCCTTCACCTCCGCGCAGCCCCTTCCCTTCGGCCACAACCCCAACATGGGCTCCGCGGAGATCCACCCTCCCGCGGGGCTGGCCTGCTCTCTCTTCCCCGACGATCTCGCCGCCTTCATGTCCTACCCCGTCAACGGCTCCTGCCCTGACGACGAGCCCCTGGCCCAGCGCCTCCTCCTCCGAGGCTGCGAGCCCCTCCCACGGCGCCGCTGCCGTCCCGCCGCGCCACCGGACCCCGCCTCGCCCCTCCCCCACCCGGCCGCCCTCTGGTCGCTCCCCCCGGACCGCTCCATCCACTGGTCCGCCTACTCCTGCAAGTCCTTCCGCTGCCTCGTGGACCGCAAGCGCTCCCCCTCCTTCGACGACTGCAAGGACTGCTTCGACATCCTCGACGGCAGCCGCGAGCGGCGCCGCTGGGTGGTCCCCTCCGACAACCCCCTCGACTTCTCCATTGACGAGGTCCTCCAGGCGGCCGACCCCGTCGGCTCAGTGCGCATCGGCCTCGACATCGGCGGCGGCTCCGGAACCTTCGCCGTCCGCATGCGGGAGCGCAACGTCACAATCGTCTCCACCACCATGAACCTCAACGGGCCCTTCAGCAGCTTCATGGCCGCCCGCGGGGTGGTGCCGCTCTACCTGAGCGTCTCGCAGCGGCTGCCCTTCTTCGACAACACCCTCGACCTGGTGCACTCCATGCACGTGCTCAGCAACTGGATCCCCACCACCCTGCTCCACTTCATCCTCTTCGACATCTACCGGGTGCTGCGCCCCGGCGGCCTCTTCTGGCTCGACCACTTCTTCTTCGTGGAGCCTCAGATGGGCGAGTATGTGCCCGTCATCGACCGCGTCGGCTTCAAGAAGCTCCGGTGGGAGGTGGGCAGGAAGCTGGACAGGGGCCTCGAGCTGCGGGAGATGTACATCTCCGCCCTGCTGCAGAAGCCACTCAAGAACTCCTGGTAGTCCTTTTTCGCTGTTTCTTACCATTAATTCTAGACGAAATACTACTCCTTTTGGCAGAGACCTTTTTATTTTCTGAAGAACTCTGATGAGTATTAGTGCTTGAAGACCAAACTTTTTGATGAACATGATGTCAATTTGGGTGTTGACTTGAGGATCCACACGATCTGAGTGAGAGGAGGGCATACAATTAATCTTTTCTCAAATAGATCTAAAACTATAAAAACAAGAAGAAACTGAGATGAAATTAGAATTTAAATCTCAACATAAAATTTTCAGTGTCTGCTTATTGAAATACGTACGTAGACGTGCACACAAACAGCCTTGCTTTCCGAGTAGTATAATACTCTGCGAAGTGATTAGCATGTGAAGATGGTGGGCTTCCCAGGCTCTGTGATCTCCACGGTGCCCTCAAGCATCTTGGTCACCTTCCCCATCGACGGCCTCATCTCCGCTCGGTCCTGTAAGCACCACATGGCTGTCTTGAGCATTCGATCCACCAGCTCGAAGTGGGCGCGGTTGTCATAGGAATCCATGATGTGGCGATCGAGGATGTCCTCGATCCTCTGCTCCACATACACCTTCTCGAACGCCCACTTGGGCATGTACCAGTCTTCGCTCTCCAGCGACGACCGCTGGAACTCTGAGCTCCTGACCCCACTCACGATCTCCAGAAGCACCACGCCGAAGCTGTAGACGTCGGCCTTTGCGGTGATCGGCTCCCGTTGAATCACCCACTCCGGCGCCAGGTAGCCTCGCGTCCCCCTGATTCGCGACATGGTCACCTTGTCCTTCTTGTTCGTCAGCTTCGACAGGCCGAAATCTGACACTTTTGGGCAGAAGTCGTCCTCGAGCAGTATGTTCTCCGGTTTGATGTCGCAGTGCAGTACCCACTCGAGGCACTCCTCGTGGAGGTACGCTATGGCGCGAGCGACCCCCATGGCGATCCTGTATCTGATGTTCCAATCGAGCAGAGGTCTTGGAGGAACTAACTCTCTCCTTGGGTCGTCAATCTTGTCCTCGCCCGAGCCTTCGTCGACTCCGGTGGATGGGGAGAAGAGGTACTTGTCGAGGGAGCCATTGGGAATGTACTCGTAGACGAGCATTCGCTGCTCCTTTTCGGCACAGAAGCCCCACAGCCGGACCAGGTTCAGATGATGCATCCTGGCGATGATCGTCACCTCGGCCCAAAATTCTGCTTCCGCGCCGCCGATGTTCTTGAGGCGTTTGACGGCGATGACGCGGCGATCAGGGAGTTCCCCCTTGTAGACCACACCGTATCCGCCATGGCCGACCACGTTCGAGAAGTCATTTGTTGCGGCCTTCAGTTCTGCGTAAGAGAAGCGCTTTGGCCCTCCGCCGGGCATGTACTCTAACCCCAGTGTATGGGCCATGTCTCTGTACTTGGAATACTTCCGGAGGAATGCCCAGAACGATAGGACTCCGGCCAGGAGCTCCAGCGCGAACAGGGTGCTGATGATGGCCGCGTTTCTGAGGGTGGTCTTCGACTCTTTAGGCGGCAAGGGGAGACTGATCTGGACAGGGCACACCGTGTCGATCGAGGAGGTCATCACCGTGAAGTTGGATCGATCTGTTTCGGACCTTGCCACCCGAAGGAACGTTGACATCTCACTCCCTGGAGACCAATACCCGTTGGCGAATCGATTGAAATGGTTGATGCAGCTCTGCCGGCCGTCGAACTTGTAGCTGAAGCCTATGCAGCTGGCGTTGTTCGCGCATGTCGATCTGCAGTCGTCGAGATTACGCGGCGTCAGATCTGCAGTGTTCGATCCCTGGTAGAAGCTCACGAAGTCCAGCCTCAGGAATTTGCTGGGAGACAAGAGCTTTATCTTCCGTTCGCAGGAATTGCTGCGTGTGCTGTTTTGGTAGCCTGGTGGGCACACACACTTGGTGGCGTTGAAGCCGTCGGGCATGCAGATCTCGTTGGTGCCGCAAGTGCCATGGATGGTGCAGAGCTCCAGCACCGCTTGCCAGACCACCTGCCACCTTCCCGAGCTTGCATCAAGACTGTAGATCCTAAAATTGCCGTCAGGGTCGAGCGTGAGCCTCCGGAGAACGATTTTCCCTTTGTCGGCTGCAATCACTCCATTGCTGTTTTCCATGACCAGTTGCCCGTCCGATGTGAGGTTGAGGATGATGTCCGACGCGTTCCAGTAGTTATCGGTGCCGTTAAACACGAGGGACTTGGCACCAACAAGCTGGTAGTTCCCCGACCTCAGCGTCGTTCCATTCCCGTTCGAAGGCGCCATCTGGTTGGCGAGGATGGTATCGGTCGGGAAGGCAAAGGAACTCCAATTGCCGAAGACCAGGCTGCCATCGTCGTGGACGACCAGTTGGGAGGAATTAGAGGCTCCACCGGCGGCTGGCCAGAGGTTACGGCCGGAGGAGTCGTTAAGGGAGAGGACACCGAGGGACGAGATGGCCAGAGCAGACGAGTTGACGATGTCGCCGCCGAGCGACCAAACGATGGTCCGATCGATCGACTTCGGGACCCAGACGGCGAAGATGAAGCGGCCGGACGAAGAGGGGGGACTGAGGAAGCCGGCTGCAAAGGTTTGGTTTTGGGAGACCAGGATGCGGTCCTGGGAGGGAAACCATGGAGAGTCGGCGGCGGAGAAGGAGCTGAGTCGTTCAGCTGTCGCCGGTGAGTGGTTGCTGATGACAAGCAGCACAAGGGAGAATACTGCTAGCAGAGGAACCATGGTTTCAGGGCTCGAGATGGGGTTGGTCTCTTCGGCATGGTATTATAATCGAATGGAGAACGAACGGCGGTTTGGACCGTTGACTTGACGGCTGACTGACCATGAACGATCGAACGAACGAACGGGAGTCAAGTAACCCCCGTGAGATTACCTTACCGATCATTGCATACTCCACCGTCGCATTCCACGGCTTTGACAAAATCGCAGGAGGCCGGTAAAAGTCACCGGGCGTCGCTGCAACCGGAAGGCCCCTTCGTCGGTCGTCCTTCCATTTCGATTGGATGACGTCTCGGAAGGGGAATTCTTCGCCGCCTTGTGATCGTTCAAAGGCGGACTAAATTGTCTCGCGGTATGTGGAACGATCAGCTGTCGATTGGTCGACAGCAAAGTTGGTGCAACCCCAATGAAATGACGGTTTGCTGAATCATTTGGTGGAGCAAAATGGATTCGAATGGCGTTTGGATGGGTTTTGACGGAGTTCTGATTCCACGTTACTACATTATTATTTCTTGAGGAGATCACGTGATCGACAGCCTGGTTTTATATTTTTATTTATATTCATACACCAAGTCTCAATCGTTCGAGTACGGCAACAACAGCAAGTTGTAATTATTTGGAATTGACTATATTAAATTGACAACAACAGTAAGCTCAGTACAAATGGATCCTTAGCCCGGGTCTTAATTAACCCCAATTTATATATCATTATATATAAATGGGCCATTAGTTAGGCCCGATAACAAATGGATCCTTAGCCCGTGAAACCTATTGGTCCACCGAATGGTTTTGCGCTTCCCCTCGTCATCCGCCGCCGCCCGATGCCGTGTTCGTGATGTACGACGATTTCGCACCGGAGAAGCCACCCAACCCAAGCCTTTCTCGCCTCGCCGCCGTCATCCTCTCTTCTCTCTCATCCTATACCTCGCATAATCTTTGGTGGGAAACCTGCCTCCGAGATGACTGTTAATTGGAATTACTGTTGATGAAAGTTACTCATTATAATATATCAAGGGCATTTTAGGTAACTTAATGTTTTATATTATTCTTTAGGTAACTTGAATATTCTAAATGGATGCTAACATGACAGATATATGTCAAGAATCCGGGCGTAATTTTTCAAAATGAATGATATATTTCTAATAATTAATGGTAAATTTCACATGTTTTGTTTATCCTGTAACGTGTTGTTAATATTATCCTGATATCATGGTGGCATTTCTTCCAAGCCATACAAGTGTTCCGCTTGGTGGTGCACATACAGCTTTATGAGTTCAATATGACGGATAATTTTGCTTCCATTGGGTGTCAGGATTTTAAGCTTTTGCGTATACGTTAATCATGCTTATGTGTTGTTCTGGTTTGGAATCTTTTACATTGTTGCATCTACATTATTGATAGTCGAAAACTTGGTCATTTTAATCTTTGCAAACTCAAGCATACCATTTTGGACAGTGGTTCTTACGTGGAATGACATGGATGCATGAGGGGCCCAAATTGTTGATTTGTGTGGGGCAACCCTAGTATGTTATCTGACCATATTGGCTGACATGCAAACACCAGATATATCATGGACCCTGTTAAATACCATGTTAGTTTAATCTGATATGTGCAGGCAGGCATATAAAGGTGCTGGCAAAATTTGAGTAGTTGCTTCTGGTTCTAGCATGTGAAGTAGCAACAAATATTTAAGTCTTCTGTCTTTGATTTGTATATTATTGTTCAAAAGATGTGTTGCAAGTTATTGTCTTCTGGCATCCTTGTTTCCCAAAAAGACAATACACAATGGATTTTTCTTCTAATTATTACTGCTTTGCTAGTCCATATTCCTCCAAAAAATTTTATGGCGTCTCTTGGAGCAGTCTTGCATTAAGGGTGGTTGATGTTATGATAATGTTTGGGGTTCATTCTGCTGAAGTTACTGGGCCAACGGGCACATCATCAACTCATAGCTTGTGCAGGCCATCCATGAACAAACATCTGACTGCAGAAGGTTGTTGAATTATATGCAGATGGCCGATGATGATTGGCAAATAAGGTATGTTCCATTTTGGTGCCAATGTCTCTTTTCACTCTTCTGTCGATCGTATTCAATCTTGATTCCTGCTCCTTTTTTTTCCGCTCTGATGGAGATGTTTGGCTGCCGGTGCTTGCATCGCCATCAGGTGTCTGCAGACTGGTTCCAAGGGCAAACACTTGGAGCTGATATTACTCTTACAATCAATGGGCTATGGGGCTATGGGAGGGAGGGGAAGGACATGACTAGGCGAGGACAGATTTGACATCGAAGACCTTCAAGAGAAGTATCAAATCTCAGCCATGCTTGGCCTCAGATTTCCGCCATCAACACACCACATGATGCAGGCTCGTTTCTATCGATCACCAGCAATATTTCCACCGGTCTGTTCAAATCAGTAGCGACGACCGCGGGTTGATTTAAATTGTGGTCAAGTCCAACTCGCACGCATGGAAAAAGGGAAGAGAGAGAGTGAGAGAGAGTCCATGATCAACGTGGAATACTTTCCGATGGCATTTATCACGGCCATGTCGTTGTCCGATCCCTTGTTGGTTTTGGATGGATAAGGAGAAGCGTGAGTTTTGACTGTAGAAGGCTTCTCATCTACAAACCTTTTGGATCTACTTTCTTACGAGTACAATGGTGAAGTGACGATGAAGATAATGCAATGCGTATCATGAGTTTGGGTATTAAGATAATTTTGAACGCTTAATAAGTTCGACCTCTGTGGTTCTCATTACGATGAATGTTCTTCTGTCTCATATGGTGAATGTTACGCTGACCATATATATATGAGAGAGAGAGAGAGAGAGAGAGAGAAGAACCAAAATAATTGAGTTGTATGTACTGGGATTGCCATCAAACATATGCAGACGCTCTTGAAATCTCAGCTAGAATTTGCAAGCACAGAAGGAAAGAAGCAAGACAACCAAACACTTTGTTCTCTGTTCTTGACATGTAACAGGTGGTTTGTGTATCTCAAACCAGGAGCACTCTTGTGTGTCTTTGTACATATATCTGAATCACACCCCCGACCGAAACGAAGTGCAACGAGAAAAGCTCTCTATCCCTATCGACCATTTGGTACTCAAAAAGGCTTTCTAAGTCCCTTGAAATCCATGGTGTCGACACATTCTTCCCTTCCCTTGCATCCATTCAATAGTTTGAGAAGATTGGTAGCTCTCTCTTTGGTCGCCTCACCGCACCCAATCTGCAGCAGAAGTAGGAGTTTCTGAAAGGCCCCGACTTGTAGGGCCTCCTGCAAGCATCTCCCTCTCCCTTCTCCCCCCTCTTCGTCGTCCCTGCAGAGCTTCCACAGCGCCGAGACGACCAACTCCGTGGCCATGTCCGACACGCGGAACATCTTCTTCGCCAGCACCGGCATCGTGAGCGCGTGGCCGTAGGCCTTCTCCCTGCCGCTCCCGCAGCCCAGCAGCACGTCGAGCACGGCCAGTGCCTTCTCGCACATGCTCTTCTCGGGGCCGACAAGGACCTCTATGAGCACAGGCACCAGCCCCAGATCGACTACTCTCGATGCGGTCCTCTCGTCGCGGTTAATCATATAGAAGATGGAGACGAGAGAAGCCTTCGCTGCCTGAGGGGATATGGGCTCTTCGACGAGCTTGGCCAACGCCTCCACCAGCCCGTTGGTCCCGGCAATGACATCTGCTCGCGCTCCGTTGAATGCAAGAAGCTCCTTCACCACCAAAGCCGCATTGAGCCTTGCAGCCAAGCTTCCATGCTGCAAGATCGACACGAGGCGATTCAGGGACTCGGGCGATCCGATGCGGGAAACAGCTTCCTCGCCCAGCGGTAACAGCGTCGCCAATGCGTCCAAGGCTTCCTCCAAAATCTCTGCCGCCGGCGACTCGGAAGATCCACCGGCAAATGCGTTAAAGATGGCGGCCAGAACTCCGTTCGTGCCGTTCGACGCGAAGCACCTTCTGTTCCGCTCGCTTTCGCTCGCCAAGTTCTTGACCTTCACCACCAACTGCTCGCACCGAGCACGGTCGCCACGCCAGGTGGCCTCACTGATCGCCGACATCATGTCCGCCACCTCGGATCCGGTCACGGGAATCTTAGGTGTGGGGATCCTCTCGACTCCCAGGGACCGGTTGGCGACGCACCAATCCTGTATCACCTTCCGGATCGAATGGTTCGGGATGAGCTCCTCGTTCTCCATCTCCCGGTTCGTGGCCGGGCACGTCGTGTTCCCCAGCTCCAGCCACGTCTCGATGCTCTGCCGGTCGTAGGTGATCCCCGTGAACGCCGTCACCGGGTCCTTCATCAGTTCCAACGATATCGGGCACAAGAAGTGCATCGGGATCGAGATCTCGGTGCGAGAAACGCTCTTTTCTGGCTTGGTCTTCTGGCCGGATTTACGGCTTCTCCATGGCAAGGCCATGAACACAACTTGGTGTATTGGATTTTGTACGAGGCTGAAAGATTCGCAATGGAAGAGGTGGAAGGAAGGGAAGGCAATGGATGAGTCTATATAAATCCATCTCGCTAAGACGAAGGAGCGAATTGTTCAAAGCGCAAAGCGTTGTCTTTGAACGTTGACCGTTGAAGTTTGAATGTTTAACCCGCGGAGAGGAAACGGCGAGAGAGAGAGAGAGAGAGAGAGAGCGACCACTTTTGTGCGATTACCTGATGGATTGAACGAGACAATAAACTAAATGGGAGAGTGCGACTCGATTGACCACCGGCTCGATCGAGTCTTCTTGGCTATTAACTGATCATGCACGAGCTTCTCGCCAGCTTGATTAAGCTGCAGTAACCAAAAAAAGAAAAGGGTGGCGTAAAAGATAGCTGTAAAAACAACGTAGCTCAACCTTTTGTTTCAGCTTCTTCAACGCAAATCGGAGAATCCTGCGGTGACAACAGTTGCCTAAGTTTTGGCCGCATTACATTGACTGGCTTCCTTCAACATCTGCTGCTGATATCTGTCATAAGTCTTACGTTTTCAGTTCCGAGTAATGCTTCATCTGCCATTCCAAGTGAGAAAAGCTTTTGGCTCTTTGCGCTTCTTTACTTGGTGGTCAAAAATGATGAAGGATCACAAGAAGAAGAAGATGATGATGATGAAACAGAGCAAGGTACTGTTGAACCAAAGCAAACCAAATTTTCACTTTTTTGCTTTGTCTTGATTACTGTTTGACTTATGTAACTTGAGATACTCATAGGGAAAATGTCACCGATGACCAGATCAACTCGACTCAATTCAGACCTACCTATGTGCACGAGAAGTCTAAAATGATCGGTACGATAGCTCGAACACTCGTCCACGACTGAGCTAAGATGGACTTGGATGTGCTCTCCATAGCCAACTGCATGAAAACCAAGGTCGGATGAGCTTCTCGACATGGTCGCTTTACGGTGAGTAGCGGACAAGGTAGAGTAATTTTAACAAATAGTGATTGACATCGATTATCATGTTTAATATAATCTTTTATAATGAGTTATGAATATTTCTTGTCTCGCCTTTCTGCCCAATTGGATATCAAAATCAAAGAATGAGGATGGAAAATCGTCCAACTGAAACCTCTGGTCCACTAGAAGGCTTTAGCTTTCAATGAGCTTCGTTGATTAGTAAGCAGTCAAATGTGTACTATATCAAATGGTTCTCGGTCACAATCTTGCTGTTTAATTCAACCAAATTTATAGGTATCGGTAGTCCCTTTACAGGTAAAAAGTAGGCAATAAGAAAAGATGGATCAATATCAAATGGTCTCTTTCGTTAACTGAGACCAAACTTTTGATGGGCATTGCAATTGTACCAACCACTTCAACACTGCAAAACCGGCAGGTTCGGTTCTGTACGATTTGTATGTGATGTGAATTCCCAAATCCAAAAGTTTTATGTTCTACAGGAGTTTGATTTATTGGTCAGGCCTTCCTTGAAGCTAATGATAACATAATGTGTACAGAGGAATCAGAAACGAGGGAAAAGGAAATTGAGTAATTTGGATGATGTAGCAAGTGTGATAAAGAGAATCAGAAATGACTTGACTTTAGGCATCTTTGGAGCTTTCTTGCAGAATGATATGAAACTTGTTCTCATAGGAAAATAAGTAATCTGATTATTATAATTGCAGACTCGAGTGCTGTAGTTGAACTTGTAGAGCATAGAAAGCAGCGACAGGAGCTATATGTCACAGTCAAATTTCTTCCACAGGTAAAACTATTTCATCTAGAACTCTGAATTGCATGTAAGAGATAGAAGAATCAGAAATGAGTTAGGCATTCTTTGGAGCTTATTTGCAGAATGTTGTGATATGATTTGCAGCTTATTTGTTCATATGTAATAGCTGATTTGACATATAAGATGTCACAATCAAGCAGTGACGGCAGCTGCATGCCACGATCAGATTTCTTCCGCAGAAAACTGTTTCATCTAGAACTCCGAATCGTACGCAGGGTAAGAGAATGATATGAAACTTGTTCTTCCTTTTCTTTGCACTAGCTTAAAAAAGAAAGAGAAACAAGTGATTGTTCAGACTTGATTGCATATTTGAGTACTCTAGTTGAATTTGAAGAACATAGCAAGCAGGGACAGCAGCTACCTGTCACAATCAAGTTTCGTCTGCAGATAAACGTTTCATCTAGAACTCCTGAATTCTACGTAGAAGAAGAGGATATAAGATTTGACAGCTTGACTAGGGCATCTAGAGTACTCAAATGGTGCCGGTGATACTTCTAAGACTAACTTTCCAAGATTTAAAGACGAGAAGGCTGACCTCAACTCAAGAATTATAATTTAATATATTGGTGATCTCATTGGCTTCGGACTGTATTGGAGAAAACTTTGTTGAGCAGAAGGGCTAATGCAGAAATACTTGAAATGGAATCTTCATGCTTTTAAATCATCACACCTTTCCTTTGGTATCAGTGAGGCATGTTGCAAAGAATCAAAAACCGCATAATTTTACTTGTGGAATTGAAGGATTTGAGCTACTCCGGCTAACTGAGTTTAGTATTAATTATAATTCAGAGATTCTGATATTAGATTATGTGATCATATCTAATTAGATAATATATATTATAAATTAGATTATATTCTAATTATTATTATCGATTAACAAAAAAAATTTAATTATAATAGAATTCTCTAGAAGATCACAGAAGAATTCTCTTAATAAGATAGTGCATGCACATAGTCACGCGTGGACACGGTGGCACAACACCACACTCCGATTGGAGAAGTTGACAGTCGATAATATAAGTATTATCGTCGTTGTAGACAATGGTAGGTGGTATGTAGGCAACAACCGCGCTTGATTAATAAAAAGAAAATTCATTTAAAAAAAAATTCTCTAGAAGATCACATTGATGAGAGGAATTCTCTTAATAAGATAGTGCATGCACACAATCACGCGTGGATACGATGGCATAACACCACACTACGATTGGAGAAGTCGACATTCGATAATATAAGTACTATCGTCGTTGTAGATAGTAGTAGATGGTATGTAGGCAACAACCGCACACCGAGGCATGGGGAATTAGAGTTTTAATTTTGAAATTATAGGTTTACTCTTATAAATTATTTTAATTTATATGTTGTGATAGTTCTGCTCTTCAAAAACTATATAATTCAATTATATATCCTAATAAATTTATAGTTTTACGTCTCAAAAATTAAAAAAATTTAATTAGTGTCCTCGATTATAAAATTGATCAATATAATTTATTTTTAATCAAATATTTTGATCGGACATGATCATGACTTTATTTTGACTACCTGATTGGATTTAGATTTGATCAATCAAGTTCTCATCAAATCTAGGAAAATTCAAATGTTGATCAAATTTTTGACTTTAGTCAATCTAAATGTGGATCTACCCAATTAAATCAGGTTGATTGGTTTAATTTAGGGTTTCATATGAAATTTAAAAAATATATAAAGTATGATTTTCTTTTATAGTTTTCTCATATGATATATTTTTGCATGTGATAATTAAACTACAATGCTTATTTTTAGATATTTGTTTAGTTATATATATATATATATATATATATATATATAATCCACTCCACACAGGCCCAGCAAATTTGAAGCAGACTTCTCTGTTTGCCAAGTTTGATGATATGAAACAAAGAGAACTACTGTAATCTCACCATCATAAGATCCGCTAAGTATCTCAAAACTGCTAACATTGATGGACAGGATTTGTAATACCCCGATTCACTCTCGTATCTAAAGCATCTGAATGTTTTTTTATTATTATTATTAATTTCAGTCTAAATACTTTGAGTCTATGATTTAAGTTTAACGAGGTTAACAGATCAATTAACACGTCAAAATTAGATTATGATAGAATTAAAATCACCTTCAACAATTAACCAGTTCTGTTTTCATAAAAAAAATTTCTTATATTAAGATAATAATTTAAAGAAAAATTCCCTGTCGCAGTGGTGGAAATCCACACGTTACAAAGCCTAATTCAGATGGAGAATGCGAACTTCAAATTCTGGAAGAATGAACTACAAAAAGTGCGTGAAGAAGGATACTGTCGAGAGCAGGAAAATCTCAGTTGCTTCACTAAGAAATATATGGCGCTTCCGATCCCCAAATCTATCCCTATTTGTGCTTGTCTGCAGTCTCCCCAGAACCTGACTTAGTCAACTCCCAAGCATCTGGAAGCTCAGCTGAGAGATGAAGCCATTTATTTCACGACACTCGTGTCATCCAGAAGCTATTTTTCTATGAAACAGTCTGCTTTAAATGGTCAAAATGTCTATGCAGACACTTACAATCGTCTAAGAACCCACTGACAGATCCAGCACATCCATGCAAGATGGTAGACTTGTGGCACGCAGGTGTTTGAATGCTGGAACTCGTCAACAGAGATTACATGGAAATTTGCAGTGCTTCTCGATGCATACATCTGTTTCCAACCTAGAGGACGAGACTTGGCCAACACTCCTTGCTTAGCTGGTTTGCTCCTCATCCAACTCAAAACCCAGTAGAGAGCGTACATAGAACAGAGCCATTGATGTGAGGAGGCCATCCTCTCTTATTTCTCCATCATCACTTCACATGGGCGGTGGAGTTTTCAATTGGGATTCCCCCACCGCCCCATCTGTTTTCTGCGTTTTCAGTACGTACTAGTCCACATTTCATGGCACATCGGCCATGCCAAGAGTGTCCTCTCTGTTCTTACATCTGTAGTGCATTCTTTGTCGATTCATCGAGTGTAGAGAATGAGTTGGGTCCAGTGTCACACACTTGCGAGACTTCTTTTGATGCCTGTCTCTCTGGCTGTGGTTCTTCTCTTCGACATATGAGCAGTTGATGATGGCAAATGATGTCCGAAGCAAAAGTTGATGCAGGACGAGCAGCACAAAAGTGTTTGTTTGATGATAGAAAAGTAGAAGAAAAAGATAATAAATAAATAACAATCAAACTCATTTAAGATTATTATGTTTCGCACCACTCACACGCGAAATCAATTCGTTTGATTTGACTTAAAAAAATAATCTCTTTTTTTTATATTATAAACTTTTATTTTTTATAAAAATAAAATTTCACTCAAGATTTGTAATTTCAATAAAAAATAAAAATATTTTTTTATCTTTTTAATTTTTTTTCTTTGTTGAATAATTTTTTTAAGTAGGAAAAGAATTTCTAAACTAATCAAATTTATTTAAATAAAAGATAAACTATATTGGTTCCGCACGAAGATGATCCCCACCAATTCTGATGGGAAGTGTGATAGATAAGCTATACATAATTAAGAAGAAGACCACCATGCGTATGAACTACATGTTGGTAACTGCTACCTATCGCCGACTTCAAACATGGATGGAAGCAGTTTCTCCGAATGAAGTGGAGACGACGAGGCACTGATGCATCACAATGGTGCCATGTGATGAGCAATTACAGACGACAGTTTTAACGATTACAGCAGCCTTCGCTTGCCTTCTTTCCTATTGCCGCTGTTACTACTCGTTCATGCCTTTGCCTTTTGGCCTGCCTCCGCGTTCCGCGCCGCCACCACCACCAATATGCGATGGATAGAAGAAAGAAGGCAAGTGATTTAGCAAGTTGCAATTCTGATGCAGAACTAGCACAGGAAGTGATCGGACAAATGTCTGAGAGAATCAACTACAGATAGTGGCATATCAAAAGAAACCGACGGAAAGCAAGAAGCAAAAGCAAAGCCAAACCATAAACATGAATAATCACAGATGAGAACTGCATCGTTCTCAATTCATCTTCCATCAGCAGAGGTAAAGGAATCTGCAAAGCCTGGCGGTCTCGTCGGTATGCTGGTCTGGGTGTTGTCTACGCTCGTGAGGAAAGACGATGTGGCTCCGTCGAAGTGGCTGCTGTCATCGAATGCCTGCCATTTCTTCAGTGCTTGAGGAAGTGACATATCGAGGTCGATACCGTAGCTATCCTCTGAATCGGGATCAGAAGGCTTCCACAGCTCGGCGAGCGAGGACAGCACATTTACTGCATGACCCATATCGGGCCTTTGGTATAGTTCTCTGGCGCAGCAGTGACCGGCAAGCTGTGCGACAGTGCTGATGCTTGCAAAGGTCTCCTCGTCGAGATCAATCATTGGGTCTATGGCCTTGGGCAATGTGTCCTTGTTGAGCTGCATCCTCCGGAACCATGTTACCAAGTGCACAGACTCCTCTGGTTGGCTCTCATCGAGCGCTTTCCGACCAGTGATCAGCTCCATCAGTATCACTCCAAAGCTAAACACATCAGCCTTTGTGGTGACTCGACCAGTAACTGCAAAAATTTACAGATAATTGATAGATGCTTCAGCATGTCACAAAGCTTCTTATGTTGATGAGCTTGCTGAATCTTTGAATGGAAAATTGAAGTTAATAAAAAGATAATTGACAAAAATTAAAAGATTACAACAACAAAACAAACATTCAATTATGCATTTAAAAAACTAACCAATCCTGATCGAGACAGGCTAGACATACTCGTAAACCTCATGAAAGATCAGACGATTTGCTAACAAAACCAATCTAATCCTCGTAATTGAATTGATGGTAAAAGTAAAACTCCAGAAACACAAATCTCCCTCTATTTCTCTTCTTTGATCATCGAGGGCCCCTTAAATGTTACTTCTAGTAAGAAAGTACCATTTGCATATGACCCATATGCTAAACAAATATATTAAACTATGGATTGTTCATCCATAATGTGCATCTGTTGCCAAGACCATCATCTCATGGAAAATGATTCTCTAGTCTTGCACTATTCTCTCTTTTTGTTTGTAAAACTTATAAATATCTTTCAGTGAAAATGATTCCTATATTTCCCCTCAAACCTTGCATCTCAAAAGTATCAAAGACAGCATCTGATTCAAATACAGTAGCAAAGACAGAGGTTTAATCGCAAAATCAAAGAGAGAACTTATTCATCATCAACCAGTGCAAACAAATTCAAGAATTTCAGTACACTACGCAAGTTAGACATGCAGTCAACAATAAGTTGGATGATAACAATAAGGTCAAAGTCATCTTATGTGTTCTAGCTTACTGAAAGATGCTTATTATATTGCCATATTTCTTAATAATCTATAATCATGATCAAATTTTGCTACCATCAGAATTTAATAGAACTATCTCTTTATCCCAAAGAAGCATTTCTTTCTTAACCATGTTTTTTTGTAAAACTACATAATTTGGATAAGTGACAATTTGCTATATTATTCAGGACATTCATGCAGTGTCAACTAATGCCTGCAAGTATACAGGCGCCTAGATCAATATAAATAAACAAACAGAAGACTGTAAGTCTTTAGTATTAGGAGTTAGCACTAAAACATTGATGAGATAATTCAGGACATTGAACTACTGAATCAGGACCTGAGGGTTGTAGGTAGGACTATAAGAAATTCTTTTAAGAGCTTAGAGGATTGTATCAAACAGATTGCATAATTAATCACATGCATATCTTAGTTGCATGATGCAGTATAGCAGCTAAGTGATAGTTTTGAGAATTACCAGCATACTCTGGAGCAAGATAACCAAAGGTACCAGCTAGCCTTGTTTCAACAGAACAACCTTTTCCATCTGGTGCAAGTCGGACAAGACCAAAATCTGCAACTTTAGCTTTCATGTCATCCCCAAGGAGGATGTTAGAAGGTTTGAGATCCCTGTGGATGAAGCTCTGATGTGCCAAATTGTGTAGATATTCCACACCCCTCGCCACATCCAGTGCTATGCTTAGCCTTTTCTTCCATTCCAAAGGCTTCGATCCTTCCTCTTTCCAGTCTAGAAGATGGCGACTCAGTGTCCCCTGAGGCATGTACTCGTAGACCAAGAGCCTCTCGTTCCCATCTAAGCAATAACCCAAAAGGGAGACCAAATTCCGATGCCTGACCTTGGTAAGCACTGCAATCTCAGATTTGAATTCATTCAGGCCCTTTGTTCCCATGATGCCTGCCTCCATCCTCTTGACTGCAATCTTTGTGCCATCGTGGAGCTCACCCTTGTAGACTGTACCAAAACCACCACGCCCCAGAATGTTCTCTTCGCTAAAATTGTTGGTCACATTCCTAAGAACTTGAATAGAGATCACCATATTCCCTGCATCAATTACATGAACATCACTTGGACCACTACTCGTTCGACTGTAAGATTCGTTCGCGGTCATGCCACCATTCATGCTTGAACCCACGACCGTGATCTTCACCATATCCTGGTCGGACCCCGAAAGCCGTGGGTGTATCACTGTAGTGTTCGGACTCTGAACCCTACCAGAATTCTGCAACTTTCTCTTGTAATAGCAGAAACCCAATAGTCCAGCAAGGCTGACACCGAAGACCCCTGCGACCACTAAACCCACAATAACACTTACAGAACCAGAAGAAGACTTCCCACTGCTGCCGCTGCTCTCATCAACAGAACCTGCCGGATTTGAATCACTACCATTATGAGCAGAATCAGAGTCAGAACCTGGCAGAGCAATGGCAGGCTTCCCCATATTGACATTCCCATCAGTCTTCAGTAATACATTCTGGCTAAAGCTTGGAACTTGACCCCGTAGAGAGTTGTTGGAGACGTCCAGTTCCTTCAGCGATGTCAAATTGGTAAGCATGGACGGGATCGTCCCGGTGAGGTTATTATTTGAAAGCATCATCCTCTGCAATGTGGTGAACAAACTGAAATCCGGCGAGATTGTCCCATTGAGATCCATCCTTGAGAAATTAATCACAGTGATGTTGCCACCGGCGTCGCAGCTGATCCCCAGCCACCCGCACGGGTTGTTTCCTTTCCAGTTTTCGGCGAACCCACTTGGGTAGCGGAAACTTTTGGCGATGGATAGCAAGATAGTGACTCGGTGGTCACACTCCCCTGCCGTGTTCAGACAAAAACTCTCGCTTTGAGGGACAAGGTCTACTGTCACCGAATACGGGAAGATCGGCACCGGACCCTGAAGCAGGTTATTGGTGAGCGTGACCTTGGAGAGCGACTTGAGCTCGGTCAAGGAGTAGGGCACGACGCCGGTGAGCTGGTTATCCCGGAGCTGGAGATCGCGCAAGCTAATGTGGCCGGACAAGTCCGGGAGCGGCCCAGAGAATTCGTTGGAGTGCAGCCAGAGCTCCTCGAGAGCGGTCATGTTCTCGACGAAGTCGATCCCGCCGGAGAGGCGGCTGCGGCCCCGCTGGTTGTTCAGCCAGAGCGAGCGGAAGGGGGCGACCGCGAAGGCCGACGGAACGGGACCGGAGAGCAGGTTGAAGGCCAGGCCAAGGTGGTCGAGGCCGGGGAAGGAGGTGGCCAGGAAGTCCGGGAGATGGCCGGAGACGTTGGCGGCGTTGGCGGAGAAGTTGACGAGGGCGGTGACATCGCTGAGGGTGGCGGGGAGGGGCCAGGGCGCGAAGGGGTTCTCGTCGAGGTAAGCGGATTGGAGGGAGGAGAGACCAGAGAAGAAGTCAGGGGGGATGGAGGAGAAGAGGTTGTGGTGGAGGAGGAGGCTCTGCAGGGAGGAGAGGCCGGCGAGGGAAGGGAGAGGCCCGGATAAGCGGTTGTTTTGGAGCTCCAACCGTGAAAGGGAGGTAAGGTTCCGGACGTCGGCGTGGAGTGAGCCGGCAAGGTTGCGATTACCGACCTGGATGGTGGTGACACGGCCTCCGGAACAGGCGACGCCGGCCCAGTCGGAACAGGGGTCGGCGGAGGGAGACCAGTCGAGGGCCCGGTCGGCGCCGAGGGCGTTGGCAACGGTCAGCATTGCGGCGAGGTCGCCGGGGTCGGTGTCGGCCGTGGCCCGGGGGGCGGCACTGGCGAGGAGAAGCAGCAGCAGGACGTTGGCCGCCGCCGCGAGGAGGAGCGCGGTGGATCGGCGGGGGGAGGGATCGGCCATGATAAGTCCCAAGTTCTAGGGTTTGAGAGAAGAGAGGAGCATATAGGCCATCAGAGAGAGAGAGAGAGAGTGAGAGGTGGGAGTCGGAAGAAGAGTAGGGATTAGCACTTCAAGGCGAAGGGTGGTGGGGCCCCCGGGATTTGTGCGGACGGAACGGGCTTTTGCCCGATGGATTCTTTCTCCGTCGCCATCAACGTGACGGTTGCCATTTTTGGGCGTTCGGCGCGCTGTTCATCGGCCTCCACTGAATGCGCCCCGTCACGTTACGTGGCGTAATTATCACAGCCAGATCAAAGTTGATCAAGACTGGATGATCACAAATCAATGGGCAGGATGTCACTATAGGATGATCAAGCTCTTCATTATCACAACGAGATCAAATTGATCGAGACACGATGATCTCAAATCAATGGCCAGGATTTCACTATAGGATGACCAAGCTCGGCATTATCACAACCAGATCAAATTGATCGAGACACGATGATCTCAAATCAATGGCCAGGATTTCACTATAGGACGACCAAAAGCTCTGCAGCCATCCGGCCACGATTTATTGAAACTAAATAACGAAATTTAGGTCAACATAATATGATTTATTCTGGTCTCGTCCTATTCATCCACTCCATGAAAAATCCGACTCATTCGAATTCGTATGAATAATTTGTCATAATTTTTAAGTAACGCATATGTCAATATTATTACATGTATTGTACGTGACACGACAAAAAAATACAAACATACAGTAGTAACGTGTTTTCATGAGGCATTGCATTAAAGAGAATATAAAATAAGATAAGAAAGTTAGATTCCGCAGGGGACACGTTTGAGACATGTTCGTAATTAATGTCAGCCCTCCTCTATGTCGTATTATAGGGGATCTAACGTAACAATGCGCCGTCTCGGAGCCGGACGCCAAACTCCATCACGAACTTTACTCTTAAGAACTGTATCATTATCCCATCGACACACACCAAATTTACATTGGATTGAATTGGACTCAACCTTTACGAACAATATATAGCTATTTGACGAAGGATTCAAGCATACTTATTCCACAACAGAGGTGACAGATGCGTTGCTTGTGTTCCTTCTCTCCCCACCCAAGACAAAAAAAGTGTTCATTCTATACCAAACCCAACTCTCAATGCCATGTGTTCCTTCTCTCCCCACCCAAGACAAAAGTGTTCATTCTATACCAAACCCAACTCCCAATGCCACCACAGCAGCAAGCAAGAGATTCCCATCCGTATTAAGCTATAAAAATGAGGAGGGCGGAGCTTCGTCATCGCCGACGCAGTCCATGCAACGAACGCCACCCTCGACGCCATGCCCAACACGGTGAAGCCTGCGTTCCTGGTCGCCGCCCATGTCACCAAAGTCGCCCATGTGCTCGCCTTCACGGTGTTCGTCCTCGTGCTCGCGTGGGTTCTCCACTTCCGAGGCGGCGCCGCCAGGCTGCACTCCGATGACCCCAATCTCATCTTCAATGTACAGGGTTCCCCTACTTTGTTGCACATCATATGAGCACCTGATAACCCCTCTTCCTCGTTTTGATTCGTTCGTTGGGTGATTCTGACAGGTGCATCCTCTTGTGATGTGTATGGGGTTCATTCTGGTGATCGGAGAAGGTACATGATCTTGTCAGTAATGGACGTATAATGCCTATATGATTGATTACTTAAGACATGGCAATGTGTCATGAGCAGGTATCATGGCTTACAAGACAATCCCAGCTCGGAAGGAAACACAGAAGTTTGTCCACCTGATGCTTCATCTAGTTGCACTGGGCCTCGGAATCCTTGGCATCTATGCTGCCTTCAAGTACCACAGCGCCAACACCATGCCCGACATGTTAAGCTTGCATTCCTGGTTGGGCATGTGCACCATCTGCTTATTCGGCTTGCAGGTTCTTCTTCCTTCCTCCATTGCAACTCATCTCTCTCTCGTTCGAGATTAGTAACAAGGAAGAAGTCTCTCGTTCTCGTTTGCTTGCAGTGGCTGTTCGGGTTCGTGAACTTCTGGTTTCTGAAAGCGTCGGAACCGACGAGAATATTGCTGCTCCCATTGCATGCTTCTGCCGGGCTAGCAATCTTTCTATTGACAGTGTGCACGGCGGAGACGGGATTTGTGCAGATCGATGCAGCGCCAGGAGCAGAATCTCGGTTGATCAACTTCACTGGCCTATTCATCCTGCTGTTTGCTGTGGCTGTGAGCATTTCAGTGGCCCTTCCCAGGGTGTCCATTTAGACCTTGATATGCTAGAGATGTTTGAGTATTCTTTGCCTTGTGTTTTCTCTCTATTTTTGATGTCATTGGAGCGAGAAAGAACGAGTGTGCAGTATGTTTCTATGGTTTGCCTATTCAACTGGCTGAATAAAACGAGACATGAGAATGCTGATTCTTTAACGCCTACCTTAGTGTCCTTTTTAAGGTGGGTGTTCGTCATTCCCATGAGTGGAGTGAACACCACAAGACACCAACTCTGCCAGTGAATGAGGTCGATCGAACAAACAATTCACATTGATAATGACATTCATTTGCCATTTTGCTACTGTTACATTCATGTCATGGCTGCTTATGACTGGCCAGCTGTCCAACATGCAGAAACCATATCAAATTAAAAGCTATGGCAACAAGAAAATGTGATGGCAAAGGAGATGAACATGGGGCATACACCTCGACTCGTCCACAACGAAAGCAACAAAACGATGCTTAGAATCTACTTTTATCCTGCCACTTGCATGCGATGAGACAAACATCTGTGACCACAGCATGCGTTGTGGTACCTCAGAACTCACTGCTCGGCTCATGCAGTTCAAAGAGTTTCTGATCTCCTCGTTTGAATCACAAATAAAGAAGATTTTTGGTTCTTTATTTTGAGATAAAAGATTTCTTTCTATCCTCACTTGTCGATCAACAGGAACAGCTATTTCTGTCTGTTCCATTCACATGATTCAAACATGCAGCTGGAGGTTGATCACAAGTCAAGATCAGACTCTTCATGCTTGATCCACACATGACGCTGTTTCTGCAAAAGCAGCTGTGTATGGTCCCTCCCCAGTGTTCATTATTGCATGGCTCTTGAAGAAATTACTAGGATCATTTGTCTGCAGCTCCGAGGGAAGAACGGATGAGCCTGCGCAGGCATGTCCACCTCCATGGACGCTGTGTGGGACAAACAACCGGGAGCCCAATCATGCAGAACGATGCTGCACTCTTGGCCTCCTCTGGTCTCTTAGGAACTTCTATTCTTATCCCTTTATATGCAGGTGACGGTGGCATCTTCATCCTCGTGGATTTATTTTTGGGTGTTTATGTTGGTGGTGGTGACAGAGAGATGAAAAAGGGCATCTCAGTTTTAGTGGACAATAAAGAAAAGAAAAAGGAACAGTGTCATGTCCTTTTGTCAATTCTCCATCCCCACGCCTTTCGTCTGGCCCATCCTCTGCTTTCCATAATTAAACCTCGCTAGATGCCGCTATATATGGCTACCTCACAGCACATCCGTCTCCTCCTCTATCTTCTCCTTCCTCTTCTTGTCTCAGAAATAGAGCAGGAACCATGAAGTCACCTCCTCACATGGAAGAGCTGAGGATACATCTACCTCCCTGGTTGGTATATTTGCTCACTATCTTAGGACCGTTTTGTTTACCTCATATGCTTGATACTTTCTGCAAACTTTGATGTCGAATTCTATCTTAGTATTGGGACTGATTCTTGAATGCTTTGTTCTTAGATTCCTTCTCGGTATTGGGACTCATTCTATCAAAATCTGGGCCTCTCAAATGTCCATAAATTCTATTTGTGGATGCAGCTGAAGGAGGGCTAACTTCTTGTACGTCAGCGTCTCTATCGTTACAGGGCCTAAACATGAGCAGTTCCAACCCGGAAGCATCAGCAGATGATTTTGAAGCAAGCAGTCAAGTGGCTTCCAATACGTGCATCCAAGAGACCTCTCCTTCTCTCAGTAAGGAGGACACGCCCATCTCTCTTAACCTCTCCCTATCCATCAACGCGGACTCCACAGCGCCGGCGGTTGTCTCGTTGTCGAGCACAAGCGGGAGCAGCAGCGAGTCACAAGCGTGTCGCCCCCCCAACTCCCGCCGAGTCTTCTCCTGCAACTACTGCCAACGACAGTTCTTCAGCTCCCAGGCGTTGGGCGGCCATCAAAATGCTCACAAGAGGGAGCGAACGCTCGCCAAGCGGGCACTCGGGTTAGATGCGTTTCCACACAATTATAGCAGCATTGCATCATTACCCCTCCATGGCTCAGCTCTCCAGTCCCTGGGAATCAAGGCACACTCATCGATGCACCAGAGAATGGTGGAGTGGAGGGAGAGCCCTGGCACTAAACTCCTTGGAAGAGGCTTGCTCGAGCCAAGGCCTGTCTTTCTAGATGATCGTGACGTGGAATTTTTCTGGCCTGGAAGCTTTAGGCCGGAGGCAGATTCAAGTCTTGAGCTGCTTGGGAGTGCAAATTCGGTAAAACTGGATCACCAGCCAGCAGAGGAGCCTGACCTTACTCTCAGGCTCTAGGTGTTCGACATTGGTATATCTTCAAGAACAATTTTTCTTCTGACAATGTACAGTGAGGCATGTGATGGTTTAGCAAGCTTGTTGTTTGCTAGACTTGTGCTTAGGTTTGGATGTGGATTCTCCATTGATTTGTTATAATTGGCTTTAGATTGTTGCATCGCTTCTTTGGTAAATCCTTGATGCTGTATGCACTCTGTAGAATGCAGTGCTTCTCATTGTGATGGCATGTTCCTCCAGGAAGCACTGTAAGGCATAGTATGATGGGATGCAGTAGTGGGTATGTGGACCAAAAGAAACCCACTGAAAGATCAATATAGAAGATGGTTGATGATGAGATCAATAAACATCTCCTGGTAAAGCTCTCGACCCTATTGCCAAAAGTCTATGTTGTTATAACAAGTCAATTATTTTGAGGAACAATTAGCCTCTCTCTCTCTCTCTTGTCATGCTGTGAACTGTGTCCTCCAGACTGACTCTCTCCGCTGCACTCTTCATTCTACCCTGAAATGCCAATAAAAGTTCCATGAAGCAGCATGATTTCCTCCACCACGACTCTAAATCCCAATCATATAAGAGTTTGATTTGATGATGTAGTTCCCTTACAGAACTTTTAATACATATATTATCATGCAAAACCTGGTGCTTGAGATTACACCACTTCTTGATGCCGCACTAACTTTGATATATTCCTCCAAAATCCAGACATGTTATCTGAAGATTCTGAGCAAGGCTTCTTTTGACATGCTCAGAAATGATGGATGCTTCAATAATGAGCTGCACCACCAGTTAATGCTTCCCACATACGATATTCCTTGACCATAAGAATCACTACTCCCATCAAACAATGGGTCCACCCACTGCACCTCTTTTCCATTCACTGCCACCATAACATCGATAACAGTAGATGCTTTACAATGATCAAGTCGATGCAACTGATGAAAACTAAAGCTTGGGATTTAGGACATTGGCACCCTACACAAACTGTCTCTTTATCTAAAAGTAAAGATGGTAAGTGAGCCAAGTCGTTGAATAGAGTGACTTTAGATTCGGATTCTGATAGAGATATTATTACGTAACAACGATTTATGATGTATGACTCATCTTAGAATCTACTGTATGGTTACAGGAGGTCAAAGGTCTCATTAAAGCATGTAAAAGAAGCATACGTGTCAACGAAGGGAGTTAATGCTGGTCGAGTAAGATTCAGTAATACCCACTTGAACGCAAGCTGCCCGTTGAGCTCTCCGCATCGGGTCCACCACGATCGCACTGCCGCCGGCGGCGGCCCCACCACCCCTACTTGTCACGCGCAAATCCCAGCCGTTGAATGGAAAGTCAACGGTTCACCAAATCCCACGGCGCCCCCTGGCATTCTCGAAAATATAAGGCCCCGCCTTGCATTACAGATGCGGAGGCCACATCCTTGTGCGTGGAAAACCAGGAAACGCCTTTACCTGCCCATTACGGACATGCGGGCCCCACGTCACCCTTATAAAGGCGCACGTTGAAGATTGCAGACTTGGTGGAAAATACTGTTTCCTGTTTTGAGTAAGGTAGGTTAGCTGCTCCCTGCTCTTATGGTCCGTTGTTCAGGACGGTATCTTACACCTCAGGTACAATTTGACAGCCGCTCTCCGTAGTCCCAAATCAGCTGTCACAAGATGCACCCAACCCGACCTCCATCCATCCGCATCACTTGGCTTATCCCGCGGAGCACTTGAAACGAAGAATTAACGGAAAAAAGAAACGAAAGCTAAAAGAGAGACGAAGCGTAAGACCGCGCCAACACCGGAGACGGCGACGTCGACGGCCCCAAGGAGGGAGGACGAGAGCGGGCGCGCGAGCTCGAGCTCGGAGACGGGGGGCAAATACGATTGTAAACCCCTCAAAACCCTACTTTTTCTTCGATACTTCTTTCCGAAACCCTCGCCGGTTTCTTCTCCTTCGATTTCTCCTCCTCCGCCATGTTCCCCGAATCCGATCCCCGCAAGGACTCCTCTCCCGGTCCCCAGCTCCCACAACCCAGCCCTGACCCTCTTGATCTCGAGCACCCGCCATCTAAGCCTTACCTCTTTCGGGATGCCGCCGCGTCCGCGTCGCCACCCACCACACACGGCGCCACCACCGCTCCGCAGGAGCTCACGCTCAGTTACCTCTGCGACAATATGAAACCGGGAGCCTCTGCTGCCTATGAAAAGGAGGGCCTTGGCTCCGATCTCCTCGTTTCCCTCGAGAAATCCCGATTGAAGGGCAAGGAGGTCGCCCCGAACATCTCGGCCGTAGACGATCGGCGATGGATCGAGCGAGACTTCCTTCAATTGGCTGGTGGCAAGCCGTCCGCGAAGCGTGAGACGCCCGAGGATGCCGATGAGGCTGATGACCGCAAGAAGAAGGTTAAGATCGAGACTTTGAACCTCTCTCTCTCCCCGCCCAACCTTTCCCTGTCTCTCAACTCTTCCATTCCGGCGACGAATGTCGCCGGGGTGGCTACCACTCCGAGCGTCCCTGTTTTGGTGGTTCCACCGAAAAAGAGTTACAGTAATAGCATGCGAACTGCGAATTCGGAGGACTTTGCCCGCTCGCTCTCGTACTCGTGCTCCGTCCCGTTTTCACATAACCCCAGCTGCTCCTTGACACGGAACTCCACCGATAATTATGACTTCTCGAGGGGGGACAATGATAAGATTTGGTTTGCCGGGGAGGGGACGAATGGCTCAGTTCATAGCAAGTTTAGGCCAGTGGGTGATGGCAATACCATTGCTTTTGCAAACCACAACAAAGAACTCAACAATAGTCTGCACAAGGCAAACAGCTCAGGAAATGTCTCTTTCTTTCCATCTGAATTGCCTGCGAAGCCTGCAAAAGTTAATGGTGTTGTGAGTTCAGATAGCGGCAGAAATGGCATGCTTTCTAGGATGGATAAGGTTTTGAGAGAATTAGTGTCTGAGTCGGTTCCTGTCATTGCACAATTGCTTTATGAATCTCTTAGTGAATCATTGGAAGCACTGAGAGAGTGTCTCAGGAACCTTATGGAAGTTCCGGATAAGAAGCATGAGTTTGCTAGCCTGCAGAGGAAACTAGAGAGGAGGTCGGATCTTACGTTTGAGATCCTCTCTAAAGCACACAGGACGCACCTTGAAGTTTTGGTTGCTATCAAGACTGGTACCGTATCTTATGTCTCGGGAAAGAGCCAAATCCCCAGTAATGAGTTGGTCGAGATTTTTTTGCTCATGAGGTGCAGGAATGTGAATTGTAAGAATGTGCTGCCGGTTGATGACTGTGACTGCAAGATATGTTCCACCAGAAAAGGTTTCTGTAGTGCCTGCACATGTCCTGTATGTTTCAAATTTGATTGTGCTTTGAATACTTGCAGTTGGGTTGGTTGTGATAATTGTTCCCATTGGTGCCATGCTATTTGTGGCATTGAGAAGAATTTAATTAGGCCCGGACCAAACCCAAAAGGACCTAGAGGCATGACTGAGATGCAATATCAGTGCCTGGGATGTGGGCATGCTTCCGAGATGTTTGGATTTGTCAAAGATGTGTTTAATGAGTGTGCTAAAAATTGGGGTCCTGAGGCATTAATGAAAGAGCTGGACTGTGTTAGGATGATCTTCCAAGCTAGTGAAGATTTTGAAGGAAAGGGGCTTCATGCAAAAGCTGTGGAGGTCCTCAACATGCTCATCAAGAAAGTAATTTCCCTGGAGGATGCATGTGCTTGCATGCTACTTTTTTTCAAGTGTGAGTATCTTGATGATCTCTGGTTGCTTCTGATGTCAGTAATATCGTTGTTTTGTGGTTTTCTTACCTGTTCTGTGATTTACTTAGTTCACCATCTTATCTTTCTGCGCCGGATTCATATCATCTTTTATATTCGATTATGAAGGCTGTGTCTTTCATGATGTTTGAAGTTTGCCCATAATCACTTTACTTTCTATAGTGGTGTTTTAGTTCACAGGATTACAAGAAATGCCAAAAGTAACTTGGCCTTAACATTATTTGCTTCTCTTCTCTCTATAATTTGATTTCTTAGCAGGTCATGTGTAGAATATTGCTGCCTGTGTGCTTTGAACCATGCATCCACTCCCTTGATGAGTGGACCTCTCCTCTATGTTGAGTGAGCCTGTATTATGGGATATGAGGGTTCCTTTGTGATGAGTTTTGTCTATATGCATGGCTACATCTTGCACTTCTCTTCTTGGTAATTGTTTAGGTTATACCAAAGCTTGCAGTTAGTACTTATATCTGATGCAATATATGTTTTTGTTGAGGTAGCAATTATAAGTTTTTTTGTTTGGTCATGAATATGTACACAATTTTCTTATTTAGGTGTTGCTTGAAGGTGGCCTTCCGGGTGTCATAGTCCTTTTGAAACTGCTCATTTTTTAAAGCTCTGTTTTACTAGATAGTGGCTATTATCTTGCTATATAAACTTGCATCTATACTTTCCTTTTTGTCCTCGGTTCCTATCATCCGAATTTATATGTTGATCCTCCATGAGGTTTTCTTTTTGTGTCTCTCATTCTTCACTCTTATTACTGCATATTAGATGCCCCTTCACGAAGGTGCTTGTGGTTTGTGTGCTCTCATCAGCTTGTTCCTGGGGATATCTAATTAAATGCATGGGCAGTTATCATAGCCTGTACTTCTGTGCCCTGGTTACTCAGAAGTACAAAAGCTTTGTTCACATGATTGTGGATGGGCTATGTTGGTGGTTAATTCCCATGTCATCATTATTTAAATGCCTGATCAACAATTTTTATCTTTGAATAAAAATGTGTTCTCAGCATATAGCTGGTCATCAGATGTTTCCCAAAAAATTTCTTAGCATGTTCTCTAGTGCAGGAACAGAAATACATTTACGGAACTTTTGTTTTTTATATTTGCATCTTTAATGCAACACAACCTCGGGATCTGCTTTTTCTGCAATTATGCTATCATTAGTGATGTGTGTGCTGAAGGGACTGTTTATGTTAATATAAAATAAGATTAAGTGGCTGACTGATATTGATAAATGGTGAAAGGCCATATATAAAAATTAAATAGTGACCACTGATCTAGCTCAATTATAGCGTCCTCTTGTTTTTGTACATCACGAATATTTATCGGAATACGCATACCCAGTATATCACCTTCTATTTTGACCAGTAGTTATATTACAACAGATGCTTTGGTCATGCTTCATATTTCAGTCTTTACATTTTCATTTCACATCACCTTGGCAACAAGTAGTAGAAGGTGCAGGCCTGGACATTCTGGGCAGAGTGATGCAAGGTCGACAAGAATATGCTGCACAGATATGGTTATTCCTGCTTGTGAAGTATGAAAATGATAATGAGAGTATTTTATAAGAAACAGAATGATCCTAAATTTTATTGATGCAGGTTTATTATGAGATGTGTAATTTGAGGCTACTTGCCAATACATGAAGGATCTTTATATAACGTTGATTTACAAAAGAGAAGTGTAAATGTTGATGTTCAAGACTGATTATTTAGTAGTCTGCAAAGTTGAACATGCGTTCTTAGTTCCATCTTTCAATGCAAAAGCATGTCGTGAAAGACAATGTAATATAGTCAAGAAGAATGCTCATACTCCTAGGGGATGTGAGAATATGATGGACAAATCAAAATCTAAATTATCTAGCAGAAATGGGCATATAGTTCTAGAGTAATATATTGGACATGAATTTTCTGATCGAAGAGCCAGTTACATAATTACTTACAGTTCGAGCGGAAGGTGATTATAGGAGAATTTAAGAAGAAAGTGCTTATGAATCAGGAAACATGGCTTACAATGAGATTTTGCAGATCCTACATATTTTGGCTTCATATGGAGTTGGATTTGGTATTCAGTCTGTTAACTGGTATGATGACCTAATGGACATGTCCAAAGATCATCGATTTTAAGATTTTGAAGTATTAGGACTGTTGCAGAACTTGATTCGTGAAAGAGCAATCACATAGGAACTGTTCATTGTGCAAAAGCTATCACAATAAGAAAATAAAGATCATTGAAATAAGGAAATGTCTTCTTAATGTTTGTGAATTCTGGAATGTGAGCATCTATCTGTTTAATTCTAGAATTGTCTAGTGTCAAGTGTTTGCATTCAAATTTCTAGTGCCAACTGTTCCTTACATTCCATATTTCAGATGGAGTCACGGAGTTTTCCGTTACTGGCAGTTCCTCTAAAAACATACTTGCTCAAGCAACCCAGCATGCAGATACGCCCATTCCATCAGCAGCAGCCATCAATGTGTCGAAATCTGCAATCAACTTTAGCCCCACCTCATCTATACTGGACAAACAGATAGATGCACTGAAAGCAGATGCCAAGCCTGTTGCACTTGAACCCCATTTTACTTCATCGAAGGATGATGGATTCAAGAGTTTGGAGACCATTGTAAAATGCAAGGAGGCAGAGGCTAAGCTATTCCAGAAACTAGCTGATGATGCCAGGAGAGAAGTTGAGAGCTACTGCCATATAGTACGTGGCAAGTCTGAGAAGTTGGAGGAGGATTACAGTAACAAGATTGCAAAACTCTGCCTACAGGAGACTGAAGAGAGGCGCAGGAAGAAGCTGGAGGAACTGAAGTTTCTCGAAAACTCTCATTGCGATTATCAGAACATGAAGATGAGGATGCAAGCTGAGATTGCCGGTTTGCTCGAACGGATGGAAGCAACAAAGAAGATGTGGGTGTAGCTTAGCTGACACAGGAGGTGTGCTCTTTTGTACATGGTAATCACGGATGGCATCTGAACTAATCTGCAACAACTACACAGAATACTCATTTCTTGCTACTTGGGTGTATGTTTAAATTAGTTTTGGCAATCTCCATAGCAATTCAACTGCTTAATATGTATGTTCATGAATCAGGATTAGATAGCATCAACTTCTTCCTGTATAACACTTGTATGAAATATGTGATTCGTGGACTTCTACACTATGCACTTTCATGTGATTATTGTTCTTTAAATGCGAAGTTGGAGACTTTTTGTTTCACACATTTGAATCGGCGAGGGTGCTGTTGATTGTTCTATAGATATCTCATCGCTTTTGCCACCATGATTGGCAAGTTGATATTGAAGTTGACAGCCTCTGGTGACCTATTATGAGCTGTCTTAGGAAAGCTTTAAGAGCGACAGGCAGCATCTTTCTCCTGCCATGTTCTAAATGGCCAAATCAATGATGAGGTGCCCATGTCCTTCGACCTTGGAGGGACCTGCGCCCGAGCTTGTGCCGTGGAAGGACGAGCTCGTCATCTGACAAGGCGTGGCTTAGATCGATTGGAAGCAGAGAGAGAGAGAGAGAAAGGGATGGAGTGGTGGTTGGAGTGGATGGTCCTTCCGATTACAACCGCAAGAGAGAGAGGCGAGGAGTGGGAGAGATGGCACAAAGGACCGCATGTGAACCAACAGTGCCGCCATCGATACGTAGCCAAAGGTACGACTCACAGAGCAGCAGCAGAGTTTACCGCCGCGCTGACAGTTCTGTACACTGACAGGGAGTACAGATCACAGGCCGAGCTGTGTCCGCAGCGGAGGACAAAGGCGGCACGCACGCATCATTTTCTCTTCTTGTAGAAGTAGCTCTTCTTCTTCCTCTCCCTACTCTGTTTTCACCTTCTCATTTTCTCTTCTTCTTCTTCTCATACTGCGTATGGTCCATCCAATATTCTACGAAGGATAGATATTATGGCCATGTTCATTGGCATTCCATTTCATTATCTTACAAGAAAAATGGTTCAAGTAAGAAAACATAATGACATATCTCATCCATTGTAACCAAAACGAGGTAAATAGTTGCGCATGTGTCCCAAAGGGTAGACTCTTACCTTACAGCAGTGAATTTGTTTGGGAAAATAATTTAGACTAATCAAATATTGATCCATGGGCAACTTTTTATACTCTTATTTCTTTCAACTTGATGCAGACAATTCGAGTTGGGTTCAAGCTCGTGTTGTAATTTGTTCGAGGAACGAATCCGACAATCATACAATATAGGTCAAATAATAATGTGTTAGTAAGATTCTCTATAAATTTAAGCTAAAGTTAATAATAGTACGATCTAACCTCCAACTAATAATTAATTTTTTTATTTGATGAATAGTGTAAAAATAAGGTCAACTCCCACACCACGATAATAATCCACTTCGGTGATGTGTCATACTACTACTAAACTAAATCCACAAGATCCATATCATAATAAAAAATACTCAATATAGTCATCCAAATTTTAAGATTATTTTTTATAATACAATCATTCGAATATTGTCAAAAGAAGATCAACTCCCATGCCACGATAATAAACTACTTTAGCGATATGTGACTACTAAATTAAAACGATAAGATCCATAGAGTAACAAAGAATGCTCCATATACATCATCTAGAATTCAAGAATATTCTTTATTACACGATCGTTATTACTTTTTTAGAAATGATTTGGCATAAACATCAAAGGAGATTTCATCCTAAGGTGATGTTCATGCTTCCATATTTTGACATCTCGATTGCTCTTAGGCAAAATCCTTAAATCTTCAATCTCTCACATTGGACAAGCGATCGATAAATAAATATCGGACATAATCAAACGTCAATTATCATGAAAGAAGTATGCAAAACAATTATGAAAGTTTAACGATAACCAAAACCTAATTATTAACCAAAAAAATCCATATATATTTAAAAGCAATTGTTTTGTTTTCCACTTTATTATGCAAACGTGCGGACAACATTATGACGACGATCGATGTGACTGTAGTCAAAGACACTTCCTCGACATCGACGAGTGTAGATTTGACCTATGGATTTGTGTCACAAGCGAGTCGATCGATATGATCAACCCAATCAATAAACGAGCAAGATCGATCCTCGGGTACTTCACCTGATTAATTCTCATTCAATCGATCAATGAATGGTGAATTAATATACTAGTCATTATTGAATACAAGTCTTATAAATAAATCAAATTAAATATTAAATGTTAATTAGACTATACTCAAATCATATCGTGCTCAACATAGTTCTACTTCACGTTACTAAAACAAACGCATACTTATCTCTTATATTATATGTAATAGGTGGAGTGCACTCAAGTTCAACTTATTGATACAATTATGGTAGGACGATTTCTCTTAAAATGCTATCATTTTGGGATTATTTTGAATGATGTTTTTATTTTTATTTTTTAAATTTTCTCATTTGGCATTCTTATTTTCCTCTAATACCCTAATATTTCTCAATAAAAGTGTGATAGAAGCAACATGATAGACGCAATAGGACAAAAGCGACAAGACTTCGTGGAGGGATAGGAGACGACCACGATAAGAATGAAAATGATAGAACATAGATGATCATGTTAATTTAGAAATGATCACAAAAGCGAGATAATTTCGAGGTGATCAATAACACTCGTTGAAAGAAGAAGGTAATGATAATTAATAATGTCAATGCCGTAACAAAGGGAAGAAAAGTATTAGTGATGATAAAAATATTTAAGATATTAAAAAAATAATAACCACACCACATTAAAGATAAAAATAAAAAACCAAACCCTTTCATGAAACTATCCATTATCATACCCGTTACAATATGTGAAATACCCAAAATTTAACTCAGTTTGTTGACATGAATCTTCTATTTCTTTTCTGCTTGAAATCGATCTGATAGTCTTTCAATTGTCCAAGTACATATGTGGCCCATTCTTATCTAGTTCTCACTCTGTGTCACACTTTTATGGGATGACCCCATAAGTTATGAATAGAAACAACATTCTTCTTCATGCTAATCCCTCCGCCCCCCCCTTCTCTCTCTCTCTCTCCATGCTAACTTGGCCTGCCCCAATTGTGATAGCTCAAGGTGTGCCTCTGCCCTCTAGTTGTATAACATTCACCTGCTTTACTTTCTGACTCAATGTATTGGTCATGACATTTATTCTTTCGGACTTATGTTTCAACTTCCTTTATAGACAGTAATCCTAATGCAACTAATGAAAAAAGGTAAGACACGATGATTTTGAGTCCAGGAGTGACTCATCTACATAAAAAGGAATAAGATTTATTTTCATCCAATGGATAATTTGAGGTATTAACTTTTGAAAGAATGTGATAATTTTCTTTAAACTGACGGGATATTCATCAAACATTGACTCTCGTGAAAAGAATATGATATAAAAGGATATGTTCGAAACAACTCAGAGACACGAAGCTATTATCCGGAGGGGTGAATGATTAGATTTCCACACCTCTCTCTCTCTATCATACACCATACTCCGTTTCATTCCTCCCTTATCCTCTCTCTTGATAAAAAAATCTCCTCTGTCGTCACTGGCAGAAGCATATGTTCTCCTTTCTCCTCCCCTAACGTAAGCAACAAATGATTAAGGATCTTTGCAGCTTGCCCACCCCTAACTTAAAGATTGTTAGGTTCCGGTAACATGCGTTGTATAACTCGTCCATGGCAAAGCATGTGAGGTGTGAGTCCCATAGTCTACCGCAGCACGCCAACATGCTCCTCCATGGTTCCCAAGTCCCCAAAGGGAAGTTGATCCCCCTGCAAATGCTATGCTCTCTCTCTCCGTCTTCCTCCCCATGGCAAGCACGGCACATCTTTATGGCCAACCTTTGCGTGATAGGCAATGCCACGGCCACCACCCAATTGGATTTCACCCGCTTAAATCCTGTCCCTCCTCCTCTTCCCACCACCACATGCAGCACAGCTGTAGACCTAGCACAGAGAAAATGACCTCCATTCCCCCACCCCAAACCTTTTTCTGCAAGCCACCTCTCCTTCATTAACTCCCCCCCCTCCAGTCGCAGTGCCCTCTGCATCAGGACAAGACATCAATGGATAAAGCCTGGTGGTTGGGGTCACAGGTCGGCCTGGCCTCGGAGCATCGAGTCAAGGCCATGGTCCCTAGGCATGATGGACGTTTTGTGCTTTCGAGCCAAGGGAAAAAAATACTTCTTACAGTATCAGACAGAGAGAAAGAGAGAGAGAGAGTGTGTGTGTGTGTGTGACGGAGAGCAATGCATGCATGGGGACGAAGGTAAAAAAGAGCGGAGGGAGGCGTAGTCACGGGGAAGGGTGCAGTCGAGAGCTGCGATTGGGTAAGACAGCCTGTCCAGCGGTGGGTTCCGCTCTGCCACACCGATGCTGTGGCTACACGACGACTTCTCTTAAATCCTGCGGATTTGCACCGCCTAACCACTCAATAATATCTTATTATATCATGAATGAGCCGCTAAGCTCCGACCACGCGCAAATTGCCTCACAAATACCTCCAAATCTTTGCGCGTTTGCATGTGACCCAAAATGTCCTCCCCATTCGAATCACTGCTCCGAATTCCTAACATTTGTCTTCATCATAAACCATCATCCCTTTTTCTTTTTCTTGCTCTCTCTGTCTCATACAAGAAAAGAAATCCAGGCTTCATCATGTAGGGTTTGCAAAGGATCTGAGTAATTTAATCTGGCCTTGTGTATGACTACGTCCAAGATTAAAAATCCAAACGTTAACCTCAATAGCTCCATCATCTTTTACCTTCCGCATGATGGGAGGGTGAAAAAACTCATGCAGTCTGATCCATACAAAAATATAGACCATTTTCATGGTTTTGTTTTTGATCATCAAAATGGCAAAGGTAGTCAATCCCACAAGTATGAGAGAGCTTCCTTGCATGAAGATACATGCTGCAGCCACTTCTTCCCCTGCTCATTGTTCTTGGAGTCTGCTGCTGCGTAGGGCATTAGCTGGCACTGCATTCATCTGATCAGATTAGGATGAGGGTGTGCACAAGAACAAATGTTCAGCTGTTGGCTGAGGCCAAGGGCAAGTTGTCAGATATGCGACACAGCTAAGAGTTGGCCAAGGCCACAGGTTTCAGAATGCCAACTCTTAATAGGTTGGTAAGTTTCATTTTTCTAGCAAGTATTATCACTCTTAAAAGTAACCTTTTTTTTTTTTTTTTGGGCTTTCCATTCACATACTTACAATTACACATTGATCGATCAGACTAGCACACCTAACAAAGCCATGACCACTCTCGATCAATCAGTGAGATCAGCACAATGTTTGTCTCCAAGTCGTGGAATAATTAAAGACCTTCCCGTTTACAAAATAGATTGTCATGCACTCAAACAAATCAAACCATTGTTGTTGTATAAAAAATGGAACAATCAAACGTAGGAACTGTTGAATACAATACGAAATAGATTACACTATCGGATGGTCACCTTTTACTGCATTTTATTCTATGCTTGGATAGTAATGTCAAACACCATCCAGTGTTTATCACCCATGTCTCCAATGAAACAACTCCTCCTCTCCCGGCTCCCAATAAGACGCCAGCAATGGCCCTCTCCTTTCTACTCCTGGACCTTTCTTTCCTCCTCACCCAAGGAACATAAGATACAGCTCTTGCCTCCACGATAAGATAAACCACCGAGACGGAAAGAGACAGCTAGAGAAAGAGAGCAAGGTAGTTTAAGGCTGAGAGGGGAAGAGCAGAACAGAGAGATGATCTTGAGAGTAGAAGTGATGACTTCTTCTTCTTCTTCTTCCTCGTCCTTCTTGCTCCTCTTGTTGGGTGTTGCGCTGTTCCTCTCCAATGAGGCTACTGCTCTCCCAGAACTGCCCAACCTCACCACCCTCGCTTTTGAGGAAGGCTATACACAGCTATTTGGAGACTCCAATCTCATGCTTCATCGCGATGGCAGGAGCGTCCACCTCTCCCTCGACCGGCGGACCGGTGCTTGCTGCTTACCTTCCTATTCTTTTACTGTCTCTGTCCCTGCTTCATTATTTTCATTTTTCATCTCCTCTATAAACAGATGGATGGATGTTGTTGCTAAACCGTCAATTGCTGTTTCTTTCTTTAGGTGCTGGATTTGCGTCACAAGACCTCTATCTCCATGGATTCTTCAGTGCCTCCATCAAACTGCCTGCAGATTACGCTGCCGGAGTCGTTGTTGCCTTCTATGTATGCTTCCATTTCCACAATAAGCTCATGATTCTTCTCCTGCGTACTGATAGTATTTTCTAAGCTGAAATTCCAGTTAGGCAAGCATCTCTACTCCTAATGCATTTCCTAATGGTTTTTTTTTTCTGCATATGCTTCTTGGGAAAGGGAAAAAAATTGGTCTTCCTGTTTCTTTTCACCTTGAGCTGAGACCTTGCGATCGAAGCCCGTTGACTTTTTTTATGTCATTTAATTTGCATCGTCTTTAATATTTTCCTAAGAGTCGACAAAGGTCAGTTCTTCGAACCCAGTAGCATTTACAAGGATGGCTCTCTATTCTTCTCTTGTTCTCCTCAACTTAGAACAGCATCCTACGGCAAGTTGATCAGAAAAGACTTGTTATTGTGATTGCAGGATACTAAAGGATTCTTTTGATGTTAACGCAGATGTCGAATGGAGATGCATTCGAGAAGACACACGATGAATTGGATTTCGAATTCTTGGGGAACATAAGAGGCAGGGAGTGGAGGGTTCAGACAAATGTTTATGGGAACGGGAGCACCGCGGTTGGTAGGGAAGAGAGATACGGGCTCTGGTTCGATCCCACGGAGGACTACCACCAGTACTCCATACTGTGGAGCGGTGAAAGGATCATGTAAGTTTCTACATACATATATAGGAAATTATTTGATTGCCTTTATGATTCTGCTAGTTAAATCGAAGATTTCATAATGACAACCTATATTTCTCATTCTGATTTGTTAAGAATTTTTTTCTTTTTATTCTTTTCTTGTGCATCATCGTTTATCTCTGAATTTAAGTGGTTTTCTTCCAATTTTTCTTTTAGCTGGCTTTACAAGTTGCAAGCAAAGATGATGCTTTGCTTCCTTAAAATCTACTTTGCCTTTGCTTTCTTGTGCAGAAAAGATAAAATGCTAGAGAACAGAAAGACATCCACACCCGGATTTACTTGGAAACGAGTCACATGCGTGCTACCCCTTTTCTATGGCCATGATCCGCTTTTCATGCAATAATAAATGGAAAGCTTTCAACCAACTAGAAAGATCTCCTGATTATAACCTGACCTAATTAAATCTCCTTCCCTAGAACAGATTTTATATTGAAAACATGCTCGTACCATTATGATACCGTAAGATGCACATAATATTGCATTATTATGTCATTGCGATGCCATCATGATCGGTTGGAGGGAGGGCTAGAGGTGTCTGGTTTCACCATTCGAAGACTCTATTGGTTCCAAGGAATAATGGTGAATGCTAGAAGCATCCCTTTTGTTTTTGTAGACTAGCAGATGTAGAGTCTCAACGTTTCCCACAAAAGATTCACCGAATCTAATCTCATCCGGTTCTCTCTGTTCTTTGGGCAGATTTTACATTGACGACATCCCCATCAGGGAGGTGGTGAGGACCCAAGCCATGGGCGGGGACTTCCCCTCGAAGCCGATGTCCCTCTATGCCACCATATGGGATGGCTCCACTTGGGCCACCTCGGGCGGCCGCTACAAGGTCAACTACAAGTATGCCCCTTACGAAGCCGAGTTCGCCGACCTTGTGCTCCATGGCTGCGCCGTCGATCCCATTGATCACAGAACCACCTGTCTGGGATCCGACGCTGCAGTCTACGATACCATCACAATGTCAGCAGATCAACGGACGGCGATGGACAAGTTCCGAAAGAAGCGCATCACCTACTCGTACTGTCACGATCGCGTTCGTTATCCGACACCACCGCCGGAGTGTAATCTCGGTCCTGAAGCCGAGGATTTCCTTGCATCAGGCGAGGCAAAGTTGAGCTATCGCCGCCGCCGCGGTAAGCGCTACGGCCGCAGCTCGGTGGACTCAGTTCTCTGAGTCCCGGTGGTTCGGATATCGAATAAGTGGTTCAGGTACTGCGAGGGGAATTTATTTTTTGTGTACCATCGACTCTACTATTCAGGTGTTGTATAGCAAATTTGTTTGGGTAGAATTGACGTCGGATAGATTAGATTCACATTTGTTTAGGTGACATGCATATGTATAACCTAGTCTGTCCAAGCTTGTATTGGGAGTCTTGTCTTGCTCAACAGTGTTTCCTGCCCATTCTAGTTTCCTGTTCCTTGCAACATAACTGGTGTTCGTAACCCAAGTAAATCCATGGGTGTGTTACTTGTGAAAGAGGACCACGGCTTCGTGAGAGCCAATCTTATGCAAGGGGAATAGAGTTTGCTTTGATCATTTATGAATGGCACTAGAAACTACCAAGAGCGAGGTATGGCATGATCCACGTACCCATTAAAGCCAACACGGAGTCTGGACCAGCATTAGATGGCGAGTTGAGGAGTGCGAATCCAGGTGGTCGTCTCCCCCATCTTTAAAAAAAAAGAGATTTCACTTGGTAAATAAATAGGGAAAATTATAGAAACTATTTTTCAGTATCGATTAGCGGCAATTGAGATTAAATCCACAGAGATCACGGAGGCTGCATTATGCTGTACTCAGAAATGTCAAGAAATCAAAACATATTAAAGATTAGTAACAAGCATAGTATGATCATCGAGCACAAGTGACATCCAATTATAAGGAAAGTATTCTGGGAAGTACATCTGATAGAAGAAAATTATGCTCGGAAGTACGACTTTGCAGTATCATGCACAGAACCAGTCCATTTGAGGTTTCATTATAGGGTGGACGAGAGGTGCAATTTATGTCAAAGAAATATATAGATCAGACTGGAATAAAGCTCAAACTAGCCATGTCTCAGATAACACAGTTAGGTGTAAACCCTCAAGCATTTACCAAAATCAAGCCTAGCACAAATTTTCTTCGAATATTAGTGCACAAAGAGCATTTTAATCAATCGAAGCTTGAATTGCTGGCCCTGTTCATGCTTGTTCCCAGCCTAGCAATCGGACACGCCTGATTTGTGTGTGGGCTCTCATCAACAAGTGCCGCGACTTTGAACAGGATTTATCAGACTGCAGCATAAAAATGACGATTTCGATTTGATATCACTGTGCAAGTGGTGAGTTCATCTACTCGGTGGAGGTTTAATTGGAGCAATACTAGCTGCTGTAAGCTTATGGTTTGAGCAAAAGCTGACAGAGAGATATTGTAGTACACAAAAAGGAAATAGAAAGGGATTAAATGCCGCTGGCCCAGAAACAACCTTTAATCTCAAATGAAAAAAACACGGTGTCTGTTTTTTGTTAGACATGAACACCACCACTATTCCGCAGTAAAGTACCTTGTCTTTATCATCCCCGTCACATCATCACGTATACCTTTTATCTCCTTGGACCAATATTCGTATACGCCAGAATAAAGAGAACAATGCCTCATTCAATTTATGGATTCAATTCGGTCCTTTAAATCAATATCTTGAGATTAAACTATTTAAGAAATCATTATTTTACAACATGGAAAATAATGAAAACAGAGTAGTACATGTGGACTAATACTGACATGCACTGTTCAAGAATAACAATGGAAAACATTATAAAAAGTAAATACAAGGAAAACCAAACAGTTGATTGTAGTTTTTTTTTTTTTTTTGGGTTTCCTTGATTTGTATTAATTGCTCTCGTGATATTCTCATTGATCTCTAGTCATTGATGAACTTTACCATTCACCTCATATCTAGGGTATGGTCACCGGCTGCTTTCTAAATAGTTTCATCAATCAAGAGGTAAAACTATCAATAAAAAAAGGATCATATACGCTAACATCCAGGTAGTCGGATGATTGGTATCAGGGACGGTCCCTACAAGAAAACTGGAATCCAAAGATTTTTGGATGTTCTTCAAAATATTATCCCGAGAAGAATCCAACACATGCGAAAAGGCACATATAGCAGGGTATCCACCTCATCGGGTTAATCAACATTAACAGGAACATTATAAGCAGAAGGCAAGATAAGAGAGGCTGACAAGCCAATTATCTTATGCTTGAAACACAGAGATTTACCGACCTGGCATGAGGTTGGCCATCAAACCCTTTCTGATTTCCCAACCCCTCAAAGCAATAACATCAGCGAGGAGTTCTGAATTCTGATCGATGTAAGATGACGGCATCGGAACGCCACCGACGGGAGCAACGGCGAAGCGAAAATCGAGTTGAAGAGGACGAGGAATCGATGGTTTGAAGAAGAACAAGAAAAAGCGAGCGACTGAGCGGGAGAAAGAGAGATAGGGAGGCCGTTGCAGAAGGAACGGGCAAGCGGTTCTGTCTCAAGTACTTAATTATCACGTGGCTATCACGTGCAATCAAACATAACATATAGCGGGTTACAAGGGTACCATCAATGACCGTCCACTAACCGAAGGCATCAAACGCAGCAAATCACACGACCTGATCAATAGGAAAGCAATCTCAAACTTGACTAACAGTGCGTTGGTCCAATAGGAACTAATTTGATTCGATTTGACCACTTTGATCCAAAAGTGAGTTGAAATTGAATTAAAATTCTCAAAAGTCAAACTAAACAAGAAAAAAAAAATAATATCATTTATGCAAGCTTGCCTCGCTTCCATCTTTCCAGCAATCTCACGAAGAAACTTGACAAACTATATATTTTTTTTTTTTGCAGCTTAAAGCCATAAAATATAAATAAAATATATGTGAATTAAAAATTAAAATTAAAATTTTTATACCTCAAGCATTGTGGGAAGATGTAATTGTTGTCCTAATTAACTTGATGTGGTTTTGGTCGGTATGCATAATTATGTTCGAGGAATTATCGAGATAAAAATATGGAGTTACCGAGGTATTATCTATATGAATATAGAGATTGAGATGTTTTCCAATCTAATCGCTTTAAGGCTCAAGTTAGTTACATAAGGAATGTGAGTATAATATGAGCCATAAAAGATAATCCTATTAAAAATGAGTTTTTATACCTTGTAGTAAAAGAGCATAATATTTTATAAGGAGGCAGCCTTCAACCACCTCTAACAACCTCAATTCGACCTCTTATCTACGTAGAAAATAAGGGTAACGATAACCTATAACTATTTACTTTGAGTTTATGTCTATATGGGCAGATTAGTGAAGGTAGCTTTTGTCACATTCTTCTAGCCTAAATGTTACTCAAAGGCCACATATTATATGGTGATTTATCGTCGATATCTTCACTATCATATGCCCCCCCCCCCAACACTCTTCTCGAAGGTGTACTTCGGAGCTCTTTAGCGAGGGTCTTGAAGCGTGACATCTAGCCCATCTAATTGCTCGACCTCTACACCTCGGGTGGTGAGGGGGTTGATACTACTCGACCTATATGCCTCGGGTGATGAGGGGATCAAGGTGCACAACCTCCGGACCTTAAATAATAAGGGGGGTCGAGGCATTCGACCTTTCCACCTTGAGCAACGAGATTGTTGGGGCACCTGACCTCTCTACCTTGGGCAGTAAGGTGTTAGGGCACATATGTACCTCAGGCAATGAAGGGGTCAACGCCAACTTCTACACCTTGAGCAGTAAGGTGTGTATTTATGAGAGGGTCCTTTGGGGATCGAGTTTTATTAACCCATGTACCTTGAACACATTCTCATTTGTACTTTCCACTATAGTAAGTTTCTTCTCATGGGGATCAGATTTTCCTAACCTATATCCCTTAGTCATATTTTCTCTTATACCTCTTATCATGATAGATTTCTTCTCATGAGAGTCGAGTTTATTTTATCTACGCACCTCAGGCACATTTTTTTCTTGATCTAAGATGTCTTTGAGCTACATTGGGGTCGATTCTTAGCATGTCTCTTAGTGATCATGTGAATACTTCGACACTCTCTCGAAGGAAGTTGATGAGTTCCACATGTCTCTCCTCGAGAAGCGTCACCATGATCTTGATAGTTCGATCGAGTTGAGCTTTATCTAGTGGTACCTCGATTATTAGCTTCGCCGGTTCAGGATGTGAGATAAACTTGGTAATGTCTCGAGAGTTTATATGTGATGCTTCAGCTTATAATTTATAAGTAGGGAGAGCACCGTCAGGTAGTATTAATGCAACTTCTTTGGGTTACTTCTTAGCTCTCCGATGGTGGCTCTCGTCGGAAATTTCATCATCATTTGGTAGTTGACACCATAGCCATCGGCCTATCAAGTGTGAGCCAGTCTATGTTCACATTATATGTTAAGGGGATATTTATCATTATGAACTTAGTCGATATTATTTTGGAGTAGGGCTTGCCTCCAAATATGATGTGTAATTTCATAGTCTCGAGCGACATTGTGGAGTTACTAGTGAATCCTATCAATAACAAAGTAATTGGGGCAACGTTGTTAGTTGACAACTCAAATTTTTAAAAAATATCAAAGTATAGAATATCAATAGAGCTATTTGTATCAATCTTGACCCTCTTCATCTAATCATTAATCATCCTTATATAAACCACTAAAGTATCATTGTGATTTGAGTCAAGGTACTTTGCTTGTTCCTCTTTGAAAGTCATCTTCGGATCACCTTTTATCCTTAGATGTTTTTCAATGGTAGCTTAAGCATAAGCTTTATATGCCAAAGAAGTATCCCACCACCCCTTTCACTACCTGTGAGGGTTTTCGTACTTTCAAACAAACCACCCGATGTGTTCTTAAGGTATGAACTCTTTACTATACTCTTTCAAGTTATAACAATCTTTGGTGTCATGGGCATAATCTTAGTGGAATCGATAATACTTAGATATGTCTCTTTTTGTTAATGGGTTCTTCATTGGGTGAGGATCCCATAAGGTATCAACTCTTTCCTTCTTTTTTATCTATAAGAAAATTTTAATTCTAATCATATTTAAGAGGGGTCAACTCGAGGTGACTTCGGGATTGTGGCTGACTATGACTGCTCTTGCTTCGACCTTTTGCGTGATTCCTCATGCTTGCTCGAGACCATTATCTTAATGATAATGTATTGATTGGATTTTTGGAATGCCTTGGGTATAATCGTCATTGATGATCTCTCTATCAATTGATAAAAAAAAACAATAGGGCTTAATCCCCATCATGAATGTTTATATAATAAGTAATGGATAGGCATTTGTTATACCTTGAATCTCATTTTTGAATTGAGTGATAAAGTCTACGAGCATCCCTTTCTCTCCATACTTGAGTTTGAGGAGTGTTGCTATCAAGGGTCAATGGTTTATATTCTCGAGGAAGTATAGCTTGAACTTCCTCGTTAGTTGAGCAAAAGAGAAGATGAAAAGTGACTTTAAGTGAGTGTAGTATTTCCATGCTGAACCTCTTAATGTGTTCAGGAATGTGTGACACATTATAGTGTCCGAGATGCCATATGAAGATATTTAAGTATAAAAAGCTATAATGTGCTTCATCAGATCAACATTTTCATTGAATGCCTTAAGGAACAGGAGATAAAATCTCGCTAAAATCAGTTCTTCCTAGATTTTCTAGATGAATAATGATCAACCCGAGATGAGGTCGACCAATGCTTCTCTCCTTTAATTATTAAAATTTTCATTATATCTTATCCAAATATTGGTTCATCTATTATAGTTAGACCTATAAGGAATTCTTTATCTAGTCTACTGATTATGCCTCATATCTAGGCGAGGTAGACTAAGAGTAATATGACCTGTTGAATTCCATGGCCGAGGACTAAAGTATCCTTTCGACTAACGATTCGATAAGCCTCGGATATTCTTGAGGTGTTAGCATCGCATTGGATTGGATAGTGGTAGAATTGGGGACTACAATTGGATCCTTACTTTTTTATAGTGTAGATTGAGACCATGCATAGAATGATTATGTGCTTCCTCCATACATAAACGAGATAATTTAGCATCGAACCTGAAAAACATAAGAGTAATGATTAATTGAGTGATCTTCCTATGTAATTGACTTTGGGTCCGTTGCCACATCATGATAAGAATAATATATTACCTTAGTTTGGTAAAATGAGATTAGGAAGCTATTGATACTTGCATCATCCTCCCATGTCAGTTCTTAAAACTTAACATGGTCAATTGGATGTGGCCTATATGCATGATTTAGCCTTGTTTATTTTGTTTTGAACAGACCGATGACATTCGCACAGTAACGTTCTTTCAATGGCGTCGACTCTTTCACCAAATTGGTCGATACAAGCCAAAGGCGAGACGACCACACGTACATAGTAGTTAGGACGGATGATACGATCCCGTCGGCAGCGTCCCCACTCGTGGCTTCGTAGTCGATGGATCCGATGGCCAATATACAATTACCAATTACATGCTTGGAATCGGAGATGAGGAGACATCCAATTAAGCAACCGACCCATCCACCATTACACGAGGCATTCGCATCCTCGATCGTATTTACCTTCGACGAAACCGGCAGTTCTCGAGAAGCTTCGGGGTCTTCAAACTTTTTATCGTGCTTGGATCATCAAGTAGGCAACACGACCATTCCTCCCTCCGGTCCACGAACCGCGGGCGCATCACCAACCCCACCGAAGAACAGCGGACCATTGACCCTGACCCGTTCAAGCACAGCACGTGCGGCAAATCAAGAACCGTGAAATCGTTGCGAAAGGTGAACCCGGTCAGGATCCCCCACCCGGTTCCCTTTTGATTGGTGGGCGGTCGGGGCGACCGGCAAGTGGCGGGATGACATTTCACCAGTTTGTTTGGGTCCCACTAAACTCGCCCATGAAAACCGCCTCGCATCGGCGGATCCACTTCCGAGAGACTCCGTCGCTCCTGAAACATTTCAGGGGTGACATGAGTCTGACTCCTTGGTAGAAGAATTAATAGAAAAATCAGGGGAATTGATTCAGCGTTAGTAATCGGGTGTAACATTTTATCTTATTATTTTAATTTTAATTTTGGTTTTGGGTTACTGGCCCAATGCGCGAGCCGACTACCCAGACGAACCTTCCCTCCAGGATCCGGAGTCCTCTTTCCCTTCTCCCATAAGTGGAGCGCGGAGGGAAGCACGAAGAGAGAGAGAGAGAGGAAGCAACTAAGCGTGCGCCACAAGCCACCTCTGTTTCACCTTCGCCCGCAAAACCCTAATAGCCTCCCTCTTCCTCACCTCGTCCAGATCTCTTCTCCGAACACAGATTATTCCTTGAATCTTTGTTTTCCGACCCTGCTCCTCTCCCCTCGTTCCAATGGCCGCCGACTCGCAAATCTAAATCTGATCTCTTGTTCTTTCTCTTGTTTTCCGCGTTCGTTTGCTGGACTGCGTCTCGAGATCTGGTTTCTTTTAGCTGCATTATCTGGTCCCGATCTCGCTGATCCGAGGATCGGTGCTTGTGTTTGATTTTTGGGTCTCTTGGGACCTCCTTCGTTCGATTCTTTAAGGGATTCTGAGGTGATAGGAATTGGATCTGGGATTATGCATCTGATTTAGAGGCCGTGGCGATGGCGGCGTCTGGTAACGCGGTGGTGGAGTCGGAGCCAATGCAGTTCCCGATGGGAGGTGGTGCCGGGGAGGCGCCGCGGCAGTGGTATGTTGATGAGAGGGACGGATTTATCTCGTGGTTGAGGGGAGAATTCGCTGCGGCCAATGCGATCATCGATCTGCTGATCCATCACCTCAGGGTCGTCGGGGAGCCCGGAGAGTACGACCACGTTGCGGGCTGCATCCACCAGCGGCGATTCCACTGGACGCCCATCCTCCATCTGCAGCAGTACTTCCCGGTGGCCGACGCAATGTACGCACTGCAGCAGGTGGAATGGAGGCAGCGGCAGCAGAACCTGCAGAGGCATTCCTATGGCCCAAAAGAGAAGGACGGGAGAAAGTCCGGATTTGTGCATAGGTATGGACATCGATCCAATGGAGTTCGAGATAGCCATGGATCGCCTGCACCTGGTGCAGCTACATCTGACGGTGGAATCGCGGATGGGAGGGAGGATAAGCCGGAAACATACAAGGACCCGACCCAAAAGAGTGATGCCCAAACATCAGAGGCCAAGGATTCGCCAACTCAAGCTGAGAGTGATGGTAAGCGTCGATTTTGTTTCTCAAGTCTCTGACGCTGCAGTATATATTTTATTTATGGCAGTACCACATATTATGGAAATTAAAGACCTTACATTTGTCATAAACAATAGCATAACTGAAATGGGATATTCTGTGGATGCATTGCCAAGTTACGTTATTACTTTAACAACAATGGATAAGATGATTTACCAATTTTGATCTCATTAACGCATGGTTTCCATGTCATAGTATTGATAAGAACTTTACATTTTTTTTAATTTGTAAAAACGAATCTGGGCATATCAATGTTTCCCCTTGCTATCTGTCCTTCAATAAGACATTCAATACATAAGAATATTAAGTTTCCATAGATAAACAGAGTTAAGTACAACTGTGATTGTATTTTTAATAATTCCAAGATATGATCTGATAGTTTCAGATTATGCAATTAAATACATTCAGGAATATGCGATGTACCCAACTCGAAGTCATATTGCAGCCTAAAGGACGGAGGAAACCCCGTTGAGACAAACCCTAATGAGTCAGAACCTGCTGTAGTAGGAGATAGCCAAGCCTTAGACTGTAGAGGTATGCTTATGCTATCCTATAATAGCTTATTTTTGTTTAACTGCAGTCAAGGACATGATGATGATGATGACTTTACTAGAACGACTCTAGAATTTTTAAATTTTTTAATGTTTTTTTTCTAATGTTCAGGTTTTCATGCATTTTGATAAAGTAAAAGGCATTAAATCTGCCTTAGTTGGACTTGCATGGGTGTTTTGCAAAATGACAACAAAATTAAAGACATGGAAACTATTGTATTGCATGTTAATGTAGACTAGTTCAATTTGTTTTACCATGCGAAGGTTCTTGGTTCATTTCGGGTTTATGTCCTTGTCCTTAAGCAATACTCAGTCTTATATAGAGTGATTTGTTTATTGTTTGAATGTTCTTTTTAAACATTAGTTGTCAAGAAAAAATTAGTTGACACTGATATGCATATTTTTAGAGTTCTATATAGAATGTAACTGAGTTGTAGGACAGTCATGGTTGGATTGTCTTTCGGATTTTTAAGATTTTTAAAATTAAGGTTAAACTGATTTTTGCCTGACCTTCGTATATAGAAAGGTGATTAAGTAGAACAATTTAATTGTATATATTGGTTTATTAATGAATAGATTTTTTCTTATCATTAACCTTTATTCTCTTGTTTAATGCCTTTCTCTCTCCATTTTCTTCTCCCTTTTGTTTGCCATTCCTCCTGTTAAATGTCTGTTTTTGTTAACATGGAATTTTCTTGTATCTCCTTTATTTGTCGTCCAAGCAACCTTTTATTCTCTTGTTTAATGTCCTTCTCTCTCCATTTTCTTCTCCCTTTTCTTTGTCATTCCTCCTATTAAATTTCTGTTTTCTTTAAGATGGAATTTTCTTGAGTCTCCTCTATTTGTCATCCATGCAACCTTTTGTTGTGACAATCCTTAAAATAGTAAGCAATTTGTAGATGGGTAAAACAGTAAATGTATTTGAGAAAAGGAATGCGGAGATAAACATATCAACATAATCATATTGATGCCTATTGGCCTTGTGTATAATATGTTAATTCGATTTCAAATCCTGAAGAAGATTTAGACAATGAAGGATTCAGAAGAGGCACACAAAATATTGCTACATCATAAATGTTGAAGATTGTTCGGCCTCACGAGGATTCCATCGTGAAGAAACAATATGTTGCAAGAATGGTAAAAGCTGATGATATGCCATGCAAGGGGAAACAACATGAAAATAGTGTATATTGAGCATCTAATTGGTAAAATAATGGTAAATTTTTCATTTTTTTTCTTACTGCAAATATCAAGGCCCTACTGGGAGAGTTTGAAGGCCAAATAATGCCGATCTATTGGTTCACCCACCAAACAATAGGGACCTCCATGTTAGTTTTCATCAAGCCCTGGTTCTTGAATCCTTATTCTTAATTGAAGAGTCATGGGAATATGATCGCAGATGGGGAAAACATTTTGGTGCAAGCTGAGTTCATTAGGGTTTACCTTAGATCTGGAAGGGGTTTTGGTTGCTTTTTCCCAGTTTTTATTGTCAGATTTGCTTGTCTTATGAGCCCACGAAGGTTTCAGGTTAATATAAGGATGAAAGTCTATTTAGAAGGATTAAAATTGATATTTGTTTTTTCATATTGAAGTGGGATATAATTGAGTCTTAAACTAAGTCTTGATTGTTTAGAGGTTCAACTATCTTTTTCTTTTTACAAAGCCTGGTCATGGTCTACTTAGATCTTGTTTGATCTTTATGTATCGCTAGATGTATGGTTAAGGAAGACATGCTTTATTGACATGTAGATTATGAAAATGATGTATTCTTGGTTGGAGATATTCTTTAATGCTTCTATTGCTTACATTTTTATTTTGCCTCTCCTTTTCCTTGACTACAGTTGTCTTATTTATCTCTTTTCTGTTGACAATACTAATCTGCTAGAAGAAAAGATACATGTTTCTCTTTAATTGTCTTTCTTACCTTGTCAAACTGTTTCAAATATCTGATAGAGAAAACAGTGTTCAAACTTTCCCTTTTTCAAAAATTTCTGTTTGTTTACATTGTGAACTTTTGTCACATCTTTATTACAGCCTGTAGGTTCACACATGACAGAGAACGATGTATATCATGCAAGGATGAAGGACATATAAATTGAATCAAAATTGTTTTCATCAAACTTGTGATTTGTGAAGTGTATGGAAGAAATATGGTCTGATTTTTGAAGCTCAAAGAAGCAATGCAAAGGGTATAGAAGTTTGATAACATATCATTAAGAGATTTTGAAGATCTAGAAGAAGTTTAGGAATCCAAAAAATAAACTAAGGTAGAAATGGAGTTATTAGCAGACTACCAAAGGCCTTCCATCTGAAGAGAGCAACATGAAAATTATATCTATTGTCAATAGATGGACTATAGTTACCTATAATGTGGTACATTTCGGGTTGTTGTGCGGGGTATGCCACCTAGCTTTATGGTAGGCATTTAGGATTAGCTGATTTATTAGTTCAGACTTCAGACAATGGTACATTTTAGGTCACTTTGCTTCTCTTGCAAGTAGGTAAGATAGTTTGGCAGAAATGAATGGGTCTCCGTCAATGTAGGACATGGAGGATCAACTATGCAGCCATACCTCTGGAAGAAGACAAGATATTTTGGTATTGCTAATTAATTATGCTTCTAATTGGGTCAACAATAATGATCATTGAAGATTTAAAAGCTATAGAATAAATTTATATTGTCATTTTGTGATTTTTTAAAAAGAATCTGGGAGTAGGAATGCTATGAATTTCCTTTGCCTTTAATCAATTTGTACCTATAGTTTGAATAACATTAATGAGTTTTGATCCTCTATTTCGGCCATAGATCATAAGATTGATGTCAATACTGGCACGAGATGATATGACCGCAATCAACAAGATTGGTTGAATTGGATTTACGCTATTGCAATCAACTGAAATATAATTCAAAAATAAAATGACAAAATTATTACAAATTTTAATTTATTATTCTATCTCTGATTTTTATCAAGAACTCCATGTATTTTAGTGCTAATTTTCTCTGGTCTATATTTGTTTACCAATTACCATCATTATCATCAGTGTTTTTTTCCTTCTTTAAATTGTCGTTATTGTTTATAGTTTTCAATAGATGGAGAATTTAAAATAGAATTATTTTTTTGGCATTTTACTTTTTAGGAACTTGCAATGGTTCTGTCAATGGTGATTCAGATATTACTTCAAGTCAAGATGAAAATCAGAAAGCCATTTCAATGCCAAAGGAATTTTTGGCCAAAGAAATAAGTGATGGCATGATGGTATGATCTTATATATGAATAAGAAATGTTCAAGAGCTTCATGTAAATGAAAAATATATATGTCATTTAGCATTATGGTTCAACCAAGAAATTAAACCAGAAAACAAAACCTTGTAGGTTAATGTTGTTGAAGGACTGAAGCTTTATGAAGATTTGCTGGATAGCTCAGAGATCACCAGACTTGTTTCACTAGCCAATGAAATGAGAGCTGCTGGTCATAGAGGAGAACTCCCAGGCAAGCTAACCAATTACCTGTTTCCTTATGTCTTGAAGGATGAGACAATAATCTTCTCGGATGTATTTACACTATAATTTTAATATCTTGATTTGGGATTTATTTACAAATGTATGCTTTTATATAATAATCAAGTTCTTAAAATAATAGCATATAACTGATCAGAGCTTTTCTTCCCTGGATAATAATATAATCTTAGGTCTAAAGGGGATGATTTCTATATGATCTTTTGCGACCGTGTGAACTAATCCTGTGAAACTTGTCTTGCAATACAAATTTTGATGGATGCTACACTTATTTTTCCTGCCTTTATTACTAAGAATCAAAACAATGCTATACTGAGCATATATATATTTAACTAAATTTGCATTTCAAGGATATAAGCTGACATCATTGTTTTATGTTCATCATGCTTAAATGATGGATTTGAAAAACATGGTGCCTACTTTATTTATTGCTGCAATATTGTCTCATTTAACGCATTAAAGATTGCCTAACACAACTTTTACAATCAAATGTTATGGATTGACAATCATCAGACATAAAGACCTAGGGATCAATTTAGAGAGGCTTGCTCTTGACATTGTATATTCATAATAGATTAACAGATCTATGGTTTTCAGACAGTATTTAGATATTTTTTGTAACAGGAATTGGAAAGATGTCTACTGGACATTTTGTAGAAAAGGGCATATGGAACATGTTTGTTGGGGTTTCGTTGGATTTGTTAGCCAGCAGAACTATCTCCCATAGTATGAGGACCAATTTTTTTTCCCTTTCATAGCAGACAATTCTTTTGTTGTCTGAACTATATTACAAATTTTAGATTTTTAGATAGTTGTCCATTGTGGTGACAAACATGACAATCTTTTCTCGATAAGGAAGTACAATACAAATACTCATACCTTGTTAAAGATTTTTTTCCCAAAATACCTGAATTTTTTTAATGCTTCAAGTAGGTTTTGAAATAATTCAAGATTTTGTTAGCTGCTACATTTTACACTTGCAAAACTGAAAAGCAGGACAAACACTTGCAATACTGAAAAGGCCAATGAGGGGGCATGGAAGGGAAATGCTTCAGTTTGGCATTCCCATTAGTGAGGGACCTGCAGAAGATGAAAACACAACTGTGACCTCTGGAGGTAAAGTCTGCCTTGATGACAAAAAAATTGTATTGTTTTCCTTTAGATGAAATATAAAATCCTCTTTATGTTGAATGCAAAACTTTCAGAAAGAAGGGTAGAGGCCATTCCTAGCTTACTACAGGATGTGTTTGATAACTTGGTTCAGCTACAAGTTTTGCCAGTTAAACCTGATTATTGCATTATTGACTTCTTTAATGAGGTGAGGAAATTTTATACATTTGTGATGCTCTGGAAACTTGTTTAAGTGCGAGCTAACATGGGTGTTTCTGTAAAGGGGGACCATTCACAACCTCGAACTTGGCCTCCTTGGTATGGAAGGCCTGTCTGTAACTTATTATTGACCGAGTGCGATATCGTATATGGCCGAGCTGTAGAATCAGATCACAGGGGAGACTACAATGGTTCTCTGAAGCTCTCTCTCACTGCAGGGTATGGTCTCTTTCACCAGAATTCTCATTGTACTTGTTTCTTCAAGTTTGAATCTGAGAAATGATTAGTAGGTGATTTAGTTTGTTTTTTTTTTCATTTGCTTTTGATTAATCAACTATTTCATTGTATCTCCTGTTTAGGTGTGTAAAGTCTGTTGAGAATTAAAATAAAAAAATACTGAATCAGTTGACTTATAAAAGATCAAATACAGACAGTCAAAATCTTTAGCACTTTGGTATCAATGAGTTGGAACAGTAGTTACGAATGATTGAAACATTTCACTATTAGCAGGAAATTTTTGTCTATTCTAGTAGTCTCTTGAAATTTTTGAAAATGATATTATTTTTAGTCCTATGCAATCCACTGTTAGTGAGTTCATAACTCAGTTTATTTGACAATGAACACGACAAATTCAAACATGATGACTCAACAATGAGCACTCATGATAGAACCAGAACTGGGTATAACTTACGAGGCAAGCTGGTAACCTGGTTATTAATAAGTGCAACCTTTGATTTGTGTTTCTTCACTTAACAGAATATCTTCTTTAAACAATTCTCTGTATGAGACTCAAACATCTCGTAAACTACTAATTACCATCCTCTTTTGACTATCATCAATTACAAAATCAGATCTGACTTTCAAAAGTTGTCATGACTTGAAAACTACAAAGAACCTTAAAAGAGTGGAAATCTTCATTTCTGCTCAGAACTGATAATTGAACGATTCCCCTAGACAACTCTTGATCATTATAAACTGATATTTTATATCCCTTAACAATAACTCACCTTGAAACTAAATTGCGATGTTAGCAGTCGTATGACACTTAGAAAGAGCATAAAGGTTCTTTTCATACACCAAATCCTTAAATTGCAAAGAAGCCGTGTGATTGTCTTATTGACTTCATTAAATTATATTTCTAGGTTTACAAAAGAGAACATCTATTGCTATTGCATTTTAACTATTTATAAGTTGGAAGCAACTAATAATGCTAAAAATCAATGTTGAGTTGAGCCATATCCTATCAGGAGACTGAGATATCAATCCTATCATATCAAATCATCACCGAGGCTTTGAAGATTTGCCCCATTAAACATTATCTAAAAACTAATATTCACATGATTTGGATATATCTTTTTTATTCATTTGACACATTGAATGGTGTAAAAAGCGATCATGCATGAAGCTATGTTCTAGATCACTTTAACAAATAATTGATACAATTGATCTTGGTATACCATATTGAATACCAAACGGATATTATTGTTTTCATATTCCTATATTATTCTCAAATCAAATTACATTCTATACCAGTAAAGTTACTTAATATTTTTCATTTGCTGCTTTAACTAAAAAAGATTTTTTTTGCAAACATCTCATCTCCATTACGCAAAAGAAAAAATAAATATCATAGAACTATAACACATTTCTGAAAAGGGCAAAACAGGTCATAATTGCAGGTAGGATTGTTGTGGTTGAATTATGATACAATAAAACACTTCTTTGATATGTCATAGCCTTTTTTGTTTTATATTCATTGGCATTCCAGGGCTCTTCTTGTGATGCAAGGGAAAAGTGCAGATCTAGCCAAACGTGCTATCCCTGCCCTCCGCAAGCAGCGATTCCTTTTAACATTTGGAAAATCCCGACCAAAGAATACTCTTCCAACTGTACATCCTGCCTCAGGCCTATCATCAGTTAGGTCACCAAATTTCTACCGTCATCCATCAGGTCGTAAGTACTATGGAGACATCCCCACTACTGGAGTCCTACAAGCGCTACCATTCCATTCTCAAAACATGCCGCCTCCAAATGGAGCCCAACCGGTATTTGTGACACCTCCTGTGGTAGCTTCTGCAGCTGTGCCTTACCCTACACCTACTATGATGGCACCTACAACGGCTGGATGGACGGTGGCAGCTCCTCCTAGGCACACAGCTCCTCAAGTCCCTGTTCCTGGCACTGGAGTGTTCCTTCCCCCTGGGTCTGTTCATTTGCCTCCATCTCAACAATTTTCAGTGGTTCCAATCTCGGTTGCAGCTAGCTATACTCCACATACATTTGCATCACCTGAGAGCAATGGGGTGGAGAAACCAAGTTGTAACAATGATGCTTCTCCAAAGATCTCTCCGAAGACCTCTCTAAATAGTATTACAGATTTGACTGGGCCTAAGCTGGAACACAATGGATGCTTGAGCGCTGGTAATGCTGCCCCTGATGAAGAAGAACAAGCCGTTGCCAAGAAGTTTGTGAACAAGCTCACAGAAAATGTTGCTAAGTCTATGAAGGAATAGAGACAGAAGAGGGTGAGAAAAAAAGCTCTTTTTGAGCACCAGCCAGATGGTCAGGAAATTGCAAAGGTATTTTTGGAGCAAATGTAAAGAGCGGCACAGGAATCACTAAATCACCTCCTATCCTTTTTTTTCATGTTAAGAATTGAACAAACCTTTCTTTTAAGTTTTGTAGTGTTTTTGGTACATTTTGTTTTATATTCAACTGTTAAACTTGCACTACTGACTTATAGCAAATGATGGCATCTTAAACTTAGTTGGATTCTTGTTAGTACAATCTCGACTTTGATGCAATGATGCATAGAGACTCAGGAGAGTAAATATTCTACCAGAAATCAGTAGTGAATTGAGTGCTTTCAGGGCATGTTTGATTGATTCTTGCTCTTTAAACGTAGTTGGGCAATAGTTGATGCCTTTGATTTGGATTTAATTAATGCTATTCACGAGCAGCAGCAGCACTTCTTATAGATCTTGTGCCTGTTATTTTCCAGACTGCTGCACCACTTTATGAATTCAATTCCTCTCTCAACAATTGGCAGATTGACTTTATGAATTCTCGTCCCTCGGGATCAATATCTGTGCCTTTTGGTTGTCGTCGAGGAAACTTAGGCTCTTAATACGCATGTAAAAGACTTGTTCCAGTTTTGTTTATATATTTGACGAGATGTAGTACTTCCATTATTTTGGTTCCTTCTAAATGGTATACTAGATTGGCTACCAAAATCATACTCCCAAGTCACACGCTCTAGGACAATATCCGTCTAACACATTCTCCCATGGAGGTATGATCTTAAGTGCACATCAGATGCAGCTTGTATTTCATGTGCATGGCAGACAGAACAACGCCACAAGTGCAAAAACAATGGCTACGAGACAATGCTTTTGGAAATAAAGAAGCACAAAAGGATATCTCAAACCACGGTTGCTTAATATAAACATGACCAGTAAGATCCGTTGAGATAATTTGTTGTCCGTATACCACAGCTTTGCCTTCATTTCTCCCTTGCCTTGAAAGCTTAAAACTTCGAAGCAACTCCTCCATCCAAATCATGTAAAAAACATAAAAGAGCTTGGAAGCAAAACTAGAATGTGTACATCTATGCTTGAAGGGTGACTTGCGACGAAACATAACTTATGACACCATATATGCCAACCAGGGAAATATAACCTCTGGCCAATGGAATGGTGTATGACTTAGAACAAGTTTGGTCTCTTATCCAATAAATTCAATAATTTGACTAAAAAAATTATTCTTATAATAAACTATTATATTTGTATCCCCAAAATTAATTGGTTATCGGTGGTCGAAGGATTCGTCGAGACAAAGAGGTTACATTGTTTATAACCGTTACGGTATTCACTGTTATATTGGCATGTTCAATAAAATGATTACGATATATACTGTTTTATATGGTTTATCACAGCCGTTACTTCAATATTTCTCGACACAACACACCGACCTACCGGATAACAAGAAATCCCCGGCGCCCATACGCCGCATTAATCCACGTGTCAAGCTAGCACGACCTCTAGTAGACACGTGGTCCACTAACCGCCACCGGCTCTACGTTCCATCAAACAAAAGCAACGCCCCTCCGGAGCCGAAAAATTCTGCGGCGCCAACACGTACTCCTCGAAAACGTACCAACTCGCGTACCTTTCACTTACCTTCCTGTGGGGCCCGTTCGACCTCTCGCTTTCTGTGACCTACATATCGCAATCCACGTGCACACGTCGAACCGGCCGTTTTCCTCCACGGTGTTCCTTTGGCTTCGGCGCCGGCGTTAAAAGCGCGACCCGAAGGCGAAGCATAAGCCGACGCCTTCTCCCCATCCCTCGTTCGGTCGTTTCCTTTTGGTGTTGTTTGAACCCCTGCAGATTAGAGACCAGCAACTCTCGGTTCGTCTCTCCGATCAAGAAATAAAATAATTGGAATCTTCTAGGGGATAAAAGTTTCGATTTTTCCACCCCACCCCCTTTGTCATCCCTTACCCTTCTTGTTGTTGATTTCTACGAGGCGCTGATGCTGACGTCGGGTGCGAGCGGCCGCGTCACGGTCCTCTTCTCACTCCGCGTCCTCCGGGGGCTCGTTCTCCTCCTCCGGGCCGCCGCCCTCCTCCTCCTCCCCTTCCGATGGCGGCCGAGGTTCGTGCCGGTGGCGGAGCGGTCGGCCCCGACCCCCGCTGACGGGCGCCCGGAGTCCAGCAGCAGGAAGGGCGGGCACAGCGGGATGGTGGTGAGGGTGCCGGCCGCGATGGTGCCGCGGAGGCAGCGGGAGCAGGAGGCGGCCGGCAGGCGGGCGCTGGCGATGCGGCTGGTGGTGGAGGCGAGGAAGGAGGGGCAACGGGGGAGGCACTTCTCCATGTTCACGACGATTAGAGGCGACACTCTCTTCACTCAGTCCTGGACGCCTGTAAACACGGAGACGAGGTAGGGCGTGAGTTCTCAAAGTCCACATGTTCTGGAGGAGAAATCTTGTTCTTTTCTAATTTATCTTTTCTGTTTCTTTTCCTTTATGTGGATTTCGTATGTCGTAGAAAATTTAGGTAATCTTGGTCGTCGTGTTCGGATATTGGGCATCTATGCCATTTCTTGTATATTCTTGTTCATGTCTGGGTTAATTTTGGAGGTTGCTTCTTGATTTTAATGAGCTTGCAACATTTCTATAATTTTTCTTTCCCCAAAAAAAAATCTCATGTCGTTGGATTGACAATCTCGGGTCACAAGTCTTGATCATGGGCTGTGAAGATAGGCAGTAACATCGGGAACATCTTTATGTCTTGCATTTCGTTGTTGATTCTTGTGATTCACGCTCCTTGCTTCACCTTGCAGTTATTTTTATTTTCATGGATGAAAAACCATTGATCTGATTGGAATTCCACCCAACTAGGATTGTTTTATAATAGATGCTTCTCTAGCTGCTAATGTACATACACAGTTTAGTGATGCTTCTCTACCCATGCTCTATGTCTAGTTATCAGTGCCAAGAAGATTACATATCTTCATATCTTCCCATTAGATGCTTATAAGCCACAACATCATGACTGCACATAGTGTGCCTTAATCAGTAGGATGTCTCCTGAAAACAAAGAAGTACATACACTTTTATGGATATATAAAACCCATCTTACTTTCCTTTGAATGCTTGATGGTCAAGGTTCTTTTGTTTTATTCTTGTTTGGTTTGAGACGAAATTCTATTTCAGATCAAATAAGCAACATTTGCATATTGAAATTGTATAAAATCTTTTAGTATTTTAGATAAATGTATCTTAAGTTCTTCCATATTGCCTCGTTTGAATTCCTACAAATGGATCAGTTTGGTGTTTTTCTAGCTGCAATATGTTAATCGTTTCAAAGAGCTTTGTAAATATAGAACAGGAGAGGTACTGGAGGGTTCAATGGCTTTTGCAATGACTCTAATTTTAACAACTCCAGTTCCATATGACTTCAATGTGTTACCTCTCTTTTGAGCATACTCTTCTTTTTAAGAGTACAAGCTATTCAAGTTAGCTTGTTTAATGTTGCCCTTGACATAAAGAGCCTGTTGGAGCCTCATGTTTAATTTAGCTAGGTGAGATATTAGACTCATATTTCTGTGATTTTAATGTAAAAAAGTGTTCGCAGTTAATTGCTATAATTTGACCAAAAGATAGATAACCACTTCTTGTTTTCAAATATTGACTATGTATTGTTATGCAGGGGTGTGGTTGTTCTGTTGCATGGATTGAATGAGCACAGGTATTGTGATAATTCAAAATCCTGTAAGTTGTACTCTGTCTTCTTATTTATGATCTTTGTGCGTAAGTGCATTTGTGCATCAACTGTGGTAGAGATGATTATTTAAAAGTGCTGTTGTTATTGATTTTGCAGTGGTAGATATGATCACTTTGCAAAGAAACTCAATGAGAATGGTTTTAAAGCATATGCAATGGATTGGATAGGTAAGTTCTTCCTCCGGGGTCTTCTTCATTGGTGCATTCACCTTGAGGTTGCTTTTGCTATTCATTGTTGTAAATATTACCGTGTTTTTGTATAGACTATGTTTCTTGTCGCAAGTTATTTTTGTTGCAAAACTTGACTTTCTTTGCAGTGATGAGATGCTTTTACTTGTCAACAAAATAAATGAATCTTATGGCGATCCTAATTTACTTCTGTTGGCCTCAATTAAATATTTAGAACAAGCTTCTTGAGGGTTGACGTAAGGAGGTCAGATACAATTATTATCACCCTCATTCATTAGTCATGTATGGCTGCCTGTCATATGATCAGCACTGAGAACAGAATCCATCATTGCTAGAATCATCATAATTGGATCTCAATAGGCAACTACAGTGTTAAGATAAATGACTGTGACAGTTAGGTTCTTGCAATTATCCTAAACCAACTGAAATCAGAGAGGGATCAACAAATATATCTCGCCTCCAACTCAGATTGTCTCCAATTAAAATCAAGATAGGCACAGTCAGGTCAGTTAATCTGGTGAAGTTATGATCTTGTTTGGAGAATGGATAATACTTTGAATGAAATATTAGCAACAGTGTGACAATGGGCATAAACTGGAGTATGGAATACTTAAACACAAACAATATTTAAGGCTCATAATTTTGTTATTTCTTATGGCTTTTGCACGTTTCTGGTATCATAGATTTAATGTTTGGCCTTAATCAAGGAAAGTAGGTTTGACCACAGTTCCGGAATCAGCAGTTTCAGTTCCCCCAAACCAGGAACCGGAACCAAACCAACAAGGCTTGATTTTGGAACCAAAACCAAAACCGGCTTTTAAAATATAAAAAATTCATAAATTTATTTTTGAATAATAAAAAATAATTAAAATTAATAAAACCGGTTCCGGTTCCTGAATCGCCGGTTTTGGTTTTCCAAACCTAGGAACCAAAACCGAACCGCCCAGGGTTGGTTCCGGTTTAGTTTGGAATTGGCAAACAACCGAGTCGGTGCGGTTCGGGTTCGAACCGAATCATGGTCAGGCCTAATGGAAAGAAACCTTGAGAAGTGTTGCTAACAGACCTTTTAGGATCACATGGTAGGATGAATTGCCATCATATGTTATTGGTCTAGTTGAATTGGAACTGGTAAAAATTGTTCTTGATGCAAGAGTAAAGCCATCATGTGGATGGACAGCAAACAGCTTTTCTGCACGAGGATTATTACTGAATTTGATAGTTATGCCGAGTTTGCTTTGTGAATGATGGAAATAAATTGAAGTGCAAGTCAAACTTCTGTGAAGCATTCATGCAAAATTATGCACAGGCTTGTCAATAAATTTTGGTATTCTACAGTGTGCAATAACTTATCGCTTATTGGATATGGACTTAAAACTGTGTAACATGTGCTTTTGATATAATTGCATAACTTTGTATAATATATAGATGATATGACCTAGATATGTTAATAAGTTAAAAATCTAATGTTGGTGATAATTCTCTTGTGGATTGCATCGGATATGCAGATTGTTCTGATTAGTTTTGTTCATAAATGTTGGTTGTCAGTTAATGACTTCTTGAGTTCTTTGTGCATGTGTTTAATCTCACAATAACCTGTTACTAAAAACAGAACATATTTGTTATGTTCTGCAACTTTTGCATGCACTTGGCATTTACTTTAACATGTATTTTAACTAAATATTACAATTCGATCATGGACTTCATTTTGCTCATACCTTTCTTTATGATGATTTAAATTTCATATTGATAAGGATAAAAATATTGTGACTGGTAGAAAAGAACAAAAATAGTGGTCTCTCTTTCCATTTAGGTTTCCGAAGTTGTACTACCTAATCATAGAGGAATTATGCTATGAATATACTACCAAAATAGGTACTGTCTCATAATAACAGTTCCCCTGTATAAGTTTTGCCTAATAAAAGAATTGTGGTTTGAACCTTGTTTTGTTTTGTTTTTCTCCTCAGGGCATGGGGGAAGTGATGGGTTGCATGGATATGTTCATTCCCTTGATTATGCAGTTAGTGACTTGGTATGATATCTTAACCATGGTGCCATGTCTTCTATATGCACTTTTGTATTTCTGTATGATTAGGCAGGCTGACAATTGTTTTTTTTTTTTGTGGAAAAAAGAAAGCATTTCTAGAGAAGGTTTTGGCTGAGAATCCTGGGATTCCTTGTTTTTGCTATGGACACTCAACTGGTGCAGCTATTGTCCTTAAGGTAAGATGTGTTGAAATGTCAGACATTATTTTGGTGTTGACAATGTGGAAAAATCATCTCGTTGACTTAAATGTATTTTGAACTATTCTTTCGCCATGAATTTTTGAAGGCAGCTTGTGATCCAAAAGTAGAAGGCTGGATTAAAGGTATCCTGTTGACATCACCTGCTGTGCATGTTCAACCATCCCATCCAATTGTAATGGTTAGTATTGTTTTGATCTACCTGCACATTACTAGAAAAAATATTGTCAACTTGATTATATACTACGTGGACACCACATTATATATGTTGGTATTAATGCAGCTACTACTGTAGGGTTTCTAGTATTTAGGAAGCCATTGTCAAAGAATCTTTTACTAAGGGCTTACTTTGTGACTCGGTGATTATATCTGATAATGATCATGCTCTAAGAAGTAATCATCTCTGCCCACCTGACTCCAATATCATTTGGGTTTCATGTGTTCCTAAAATGTTCACTCTGTTTCTTTTCTAAAATAGGTTACTTTTCTCTAAACTGTCATATAAAACTAGAACAATAAACTTATTTTGTCAATATGAAGAACACATACCAGTTAATATTTGTTTGATGCCATATTTTTTATGACTAATTTCTATTTGTAGCTTTGAAATAAGAAAAGCTAGTTGTGTAGAATGCATTTAGATATGATACTGCTGCAAGTATGTTCAGAGTAAGAGAAAGAAATGGTGCATCAGTCGACAGCCAAAATATTGAGCTTGTGGCATCCTTACCTTATTAAAAATATGAAACATTGTATGTGGAAACAGTAAGAATCTGGTCAAAAAAATATTAAAAAAATTTGACTCGAGTATTCTTTTCTCCCTCCCTTTTGATTTGTATAATTGATCTTTGTTTTCTATTAAAACCACTGAATCATATTACATTTATGAAAAATTTAAGGTATTCGATATGCTGCTTTGTTTCTAGGAAAAAACTGGCAGATTATATTCTTGCAAACAGCAAATAAAAAATGATAATACATTGTTATTGGACATCTTGTTTGTAGTGAATATTTGTTAATGGTTGACTGTAGGTGTAGATGTAGTATTTCACATAACGAATGCAAGTTTGTGTGCAGAGTGTCAATGAATAATGTTTCTTTAGCATACTTCCAAAAAAACGGTTGTGCGTTTTGTTTGTATAAGATGATAATATGACCTGGGAAATTCTAAGCCATAATTCTTATGTTTGATAATTTCTGTTACCATATAGATCCAGGGAAGCAGTTTACTGCTTAACATACTGACTTGTTTGGCATTGTGTGTTTTAAATTGATATTCTGATGCAACAGGATGATGCAAATTGGAATTGGTAAGAGATGTTATTTTAGTTATCATATATGGAGATCCAGGGAAGCAGTTTACTGCTTAACATATTGACTTATTTGGCATTGGTAAGAGATGTTGTTTTAGTTATCATATATGACATACATTTAGTCCTAAAGATTATATGGCAACTCATTGTGATGGTACTACCAAAATAAAAATGTCAATGGTTATCTATTTGCACCTTTTTTTTAGTTTTAAAATTTTGAGATAAGATATGGTGAAGGTGTTTGATCATCGTTACATTACCTGTATCAGGTTCTGGCCCCTGTTTTCTGTCTTGTAGCCCCAAAGTACCAATTCAGTGCTGCTAATGGCGTATCACCTGTTTCCCGTGACCCTGAGGCCCTCAGGTCCAAATACTCTGATCCATTGGTTTTCACTGGTTCTATTAGAGTTAGGACTGGATGCGAGATCCTACGCTTGTCAACCTACCTGCTGCAGAACCTGTACAAAGTTATCATCCCTTTTCTGGTTCTGCATGGCACTTCTGACACACTAACTGACCCCGGAGGATCGCAAAGGCTATTTGATTTGGCTTCCTCGACAGATAAGTCGATCAAACTGTACGACGGGCTCCTACATGACCTTCTAATTGAACCCGAGGGAGACAAGATCATGCAAGACATGATCGATTGGTTGAGCTTCAGAGTTTGATGGTTTGTTCATGCTCAGACAAGCAGGACTCAGATTAGCAATGCTAAAATGACGATGCGGCACTAAGTCCTAGCCAATTGTCGTCGAAAAGTTAATACTTCAATGCATCAGCCAGTCGCTAACCAGCTGAAGATTATGATGTTGTCGTAGGAGATTGAAAAATCATCTGATGTCCCCTTTCTGGTGTCGATGCATCAGCCAGGATACTAATTATTGTAATGCTATTTTGCCTGGAGCACAGGAGGGATGCCTCGTGATGTATCTTCTTTCATGTAAACAGTTCAAGTCTTTATGATTGGATTAATCTGCTACTCATCTTCATTGTAAATTGTGCTTTGTAAATTATGATTATATATAGTATATATATATTTATTTATTTGAGAGGGAGAGAGGAAGATTAATCCTTGGAGGGTGACGAGAGGGAGGTCCGATAGAGATAGATATGGGGATTGATGGATATGGAGATGGACTTCTTATAGGAATCGTTGCGACGGATGGTAAGAAGACGACTCGTCGGCTCTTATAGTGTTGGGATGCTTGTTTCGGATTGGATTACTTGGATGTGGAGCAGTTTTAGTGGCGGAATAGATCTACAATCATAAAATGGGGAACAACTAACCTCTTCTGCTACTATGGATCAGGTGTATCGTAAGAAGCACGGACACGGAACACATCACTAATGTGAACAATATTTAATTAATATAAGTTTTATAGTATTTAGACTTAAATTTTATAAATTTAATACTATAAAAAATAAATGTCATCATACAAGTTAAAAACATCTAAATTTAAGCATCCAAAATAAAAAATTTAGTATATCAAATAATATGTTTGATAATCTTCGGATATAATTGATATATGTTTTCTTATGATGGTTACGGGAAGAAGTCGTTGACGTCCTGGTTAGCCCGATGTGATCCGGACCCATATGCATAGGGTTACTTGAGGTGCCTTTAAGATGAAAACGTCAAGTTCTTGATGTGCCACTTACATGAAAATCAATGTCTAAAGAGTTTTCTCAATCCAATTTCTCTGATGCCTAAGTTAGTAACCCGAGATAGGTGAGTGTGGGTGCGAGTAGTTGAAAAGTGATTCTCCTTTTTATTGTATTGAAGATGAACTTTTATACATGATCGTAAAGGGATAAAATATTCCACGGGGAGGCAACATCTAATTGCCTCCAACAACCTCCCCTTTGTATTTTATCCATATGAGCGATAAAGGGAGGGACAATTTATAATCGCCTGCCCTAGACCCTTGTCTACTTGGACAGACAAGCGAAAGGTGTGGAGGGGATTGAGATTTCCCGACCCCCATAGCTCAGGTGGAGTTAGGGTTGGGTTTCTTGACCTCTACGCTTTAGGCGAAGGAGGGACTCGACCTCAATGTCTCGAGCGGAAGAGAGACCCGATCTCCATGACTCAAGCAAAGTAGGGGATCAAGATTTCTCGACCTCTAGACCTCGGGTGGAGTTAGCGATCGGATTTCCCGACCTTTATGCCTCGAGTAGAGGAGGGGGTTAGGTTTTCCACCTCCCTAGCTCAATGAGGACCATAGCGAGGGGTGTAGGCACTGTTGGTGGTAGTCCATTGTCGACCTGGCCCTCTTCTATTCACTATCGAGACAAACTATGAGAGAAGCCGAGGCTGACTATAATCGGTGTAGAGGTGGGTTCCTCCTTTGCTTGTCCCCGTGAGATCCATGTCAAGCAACGGGTCCACAATAGGGATGTTACAAAGCCCCTCATCAGACTTGTCGCCAAGGGACCCATATCGAGTAGCGGGTCCACAGCAAGGATGCTAATGTCAAGCAACGGGTCCACAATAGGGATGTTGCAAAGCCCCTCATCATCGACTTGCCCCTCTTCTTCTACTCACCGTGAGGCAAGCTATGAGAGGAGCCAAGGCGGGCTGCAAGTGTTACAGAGGTGGGGTCCTCCCTTGCTTGTCCCCAGGGGACCCATATCGAGCAGTAGGTCCACAACAAGGATGTTGCGAAGTGCCCCATCACCAACCTACCCCTCTTCTTTCACTCGTCGTGAGGCAAGCTATGAGAGGAGCCAAGGTGGGTTGCATGCAAGTTGGATGTGGGCTCCTCGTCTGCTCATCCCTGAGAGATCTATGTCAAGTAACTGGTCCACAATAGGGATGCTACCAAGCCCCTTGTCTTCGATCTACCCCTCTTCTTCTGCTCACTATGAGGCGAGCTGCAAGCGGTGTGGAGATGGGCTCCTCCTTTTTTCATCCCTAAGGACCCACATCGAGCAATGAGTTTACAATGGGGATGCTGTCAAGCCCTCAATTGTCGATCTACCCCTCTTCTTACACTTGCCATGAGGTGGGCTATGAGAGGAGCCGAGATAGGTTGCTGGCAGTGTAGAGGTAGACTCCTCTGCTCATCCTCGAGGGACCCAAATTGGCAACGGGTCTATAGTGGGGAAACTACCAAGCCCTCCATCAACGACCTGCCCCTCATATAGTCGAGGGAACTATGTTATACAACATGTCCATAACTAGGATGCTATGAAGCCCCTTATTACTGACTTGCCCCTCTTCTTTTGCTCGTCATAAGGCAGGCTGTGAGAGCAGCTAAGGTAGGCTATAGGTGGTGCAGAGGTGGGCTCCTCTGCTCATCCCTAAGAGACCCACATTGGTAACAAGTCCATAGTGAGGATGCTGCTAAGCCCCTCATCACTGGCCTGCCCCTCTTCTTTCGCTTGTCGTGAGGTGGGTTGTGAGATGAGCTGAGGTGGGCTGTTGGCGATGCGAAGGTGGGCTCCTCCTCAACTCATCTTGGGGGACCCACATTGGCAACGGGTCCATAGTGGGGATGCTGCCAAGTCCCCCATCGTCGACTTGCCTATCTTCTTCCGCTTGTCATGAGACGAGCTGTAAGAGAAGCTTAGGTTGGTTGCAAGCAATATAGAGGTGGGCTCCTCCTATACTTGTCCCCAAAGGACCTACATGGGGTAATAGGTCCACAGTGGGAATGCTACGAAGTCCCTCGTTGTTGGCCTACCCTTCTTTTTTTTTTCTTTTTTTTTTATAAGCCTCCGGGTCGATGGACTATGTTGGATAGTGTGCTATCCACCTCGAGTAAAGGAAGGGTCTGCACTCGACCTCCCTACTTTAGGCATTCTTTCCCATATGTCTCTTGCCCATAGTGGATTTACTCTCATGCGGGTTAGGTTTTTCTAACTCACGTGCCTTGAACATATCTCATATTGTGCCTCCCCCATGATATGTTTCTTCTTATGTAGATTAGGTTTTTTTGACTCATGTATCTCGAACATATTTGATCTTATGCCTCCCATCATAGTATATTTTTTTATTTCGTGGGTCTGGTTTTCCCAATTCATATGTCTTAGGTATATTTTGCCTTGAGTCTCCCATCGCAATGAGTTTTTTATTGTGTAAGTCGTGTTTTCCTGACTCATGTGCCTAGAGTATATTTTATCTTGTGTCTTCTATCATGGTGAGTTTTTTACTATGTGGGTTGAGTTTTCTCGACTCACGTGTCTTGAGCATATTTTACCTTATATCTTATGTTATTGTAAGTTTCTTTTTACATAGGTTAGGTTTTCCCACATCTTAGGTATATTTTATCTTCTGTCTCCCGTTGTAATAAATCTCTTCTTATGCGAGATAGGTTTTCTTGACTCATATGCCTTAGACATATTCTGTCTTGTGCCTTCCGCCATGATGGGTTTCTTCTTACACGAGTTGGGTTTATCCGACTCATGCACTTTGACTATATTTTATCTTATGTCTCTCACTGTAATGAGTTTCTTATTACACAGGTCAGGTTTTCCCTACTTGTATGCCTTGTTGTTGAGGTAAAGGCTCAATGCTTGGGGCATAATCATCCCTAGGGATGCCTTATGAGTGAAACTTTTTTAAGTTCATAATGTGTTATACCTTTGGCAGTATCACCCTTTTTGTTGTTTTGAGATGATAGGTTCTAATCACTTATTCATCGAGAATTTTATCAACATATGGTAGGTCTATTTAGTGTGGATCAACCTATGATCATGTTGTATGTCGAGAGGATATTCACCACCATGAACTTAGCTAGTATTATATTGAAGCAATGCTCGTATCTAAATATGATGTGCAAATTCATAGTCACGAGAGCCATGATAGATTTAGCAATGAACACCGTCAGTGAAGAAGTTATAAGGGTAAGGCCATTAGTTAACAACCCAAGTTTTCATAAAGCATCAAAATAGATGATATCAATAGAGCTGTCAATCGTGACCCTATTTAGTCGAGTATTGATCATCTTCACAGAAACTACAAAGACATCATTATTATTTGGATTAAGGTATTCTGTCTCTTCCCTCTTAAAAATTATCTCTAGATAATCCTCCATCCTTGGGTGTTTTTCAATTGTAGCTCAAGTATAAGCCTTATAACCCGAGGAGCTATCTCACCCCCCTAGGGCAGGTCCACTAATGATAACATCAATCTATTTTTTTATCAACCCATAAAGTTGAGGTGAGGGTTCCTAGTACTTTTGGACGAACTGCCTAGGGTATCCTTGATGTATGAGCTTTTCAATCTGTTCTTTCAAGTCGTAAGCCTTATAACTCGATGAGCTATCTCACACCCCCCGGGGCAGGTCCACCAATGATAACATCAATCTATTTTTTTATCAACCCATAAAGTTGAGGTAAGGGTTCCTAGTGCTTTTGGACGAACTGCCTGGGGTGTCCTCGATGTATGAGGTTTTCAATCTACTCTTTCAAGTCATAATAATCCTTCATGTCGTGATCATAATCCAATAGAATTGGTAGTATTTGAACATATCTCTTTTTGTTAACAGAAAAATCTCTTTGTCAATAGAATTGGTAGTATTTGGTTGTAGAAAAATTTGCTCTTTTAAGAGCTTATTCTCTTTTATCTACAGAAAAATCTCAATTCTAGTCATATTTATAGGGGTTAACTTGGAACTTATGCAAGGTAACTATGGTCATTCGTTTCTCTTTCACCTGGTGAACTTTGAATCATGGTTGATTGTGGCCACTCCTGCTTTGGCCTCTTGTATGACTCCACACACTTGCCCAAGCCTATTGCCTCAATTGTGCTATATTGATTGGCCCTTTAAAGTGCCTCTGGCATAGTTGTTAGTGGTGTCTCTATCAACAACCAAAAGAGATGAGAGGGTTTTAGCCTCATCATGAAGGTATGCCTTTTGAGTGATGGATGGGCATCTAGCACACCTCGTATCTCACTCGTGAACTGAGTGACTAAGTCTAAGAGCATTTTTTCCTCCCCCTACCCGAGTCAAAAGAGTGTTGCTATTGAAGACCACAAGCGTATATTCTCAAGGAAGTGAAATTTAAACTCCCTTACAAGTTAGGCAAAAGAACTGATGGAAAGTGGCTTTAGGAAAATGTATCATTATCATGCTAAGCCTTTTAACATGGTCAAAAAGATGTTACATATCAAGACATCCGAAGTGTTATACAATGATATTTGGGTACAAAAAACTGCAATGTGCTCTATCAGGTCAACATTACTATCAAATGCTTCCAAGGACGAAAGACGAGAGATGGAAGTTCATTGGAATTGGTTTCCATTAGATTTTTTGGAGGAAAGTGGCTTTAGGAAAATGTATCATTATCGTGCTAAGCCTTTTAACATGGTCAAGAAGATGTGATATATCAAGACATCCGAAGTGTTATATAATGACATTTGGGTACAAAAAGCTATAATGTGCTTCATCGAGTCAACATTACTATCAAATGCTTCCAAGGACGAGAGATGGAAGTTCACTGGAATTGGTTTCCATTAGATTTTTTGGGTGAACAATGATCGACTCGAGATGGGGTCATCCAGCCCTTACTCTTTTATTGTTGAAATTATCGTTGCATCTCCTCTAAATATTGGTTTATCTGTTACGGTAGGATTTGCAAGGAATCCTATGTCAAATCCATCTATTGAGCCTTAGATTCAAATAGGGTAGAGTAGTGGTGTGATTTACTGAATTCCACAGTTTGGGATTAAAGTGCCTCCTTGGCCAAAAGTTCGACAGGTATTGGGTGCTCTCGGGATGTCGACACCACATCAGGTCAAGGAACTTTGATAAGTGTTGGTGGAGGTGGCAATTGAGCCGAGGACCATGATTGAGTTAGTGACATTTCCTATACAAATTCGTCTATTGAGCCTTAGATTCAAATAGCGTAAAGTAGTGGTGAGATTTATTGAATTCCACAATTGGGGATCAAAGTGCCCCCTTGGCCGAAAGTTCAATAGGTAGTGGGTGCTCTTGGGATGTCGACACCACATCAGGTCAAGGAACTTTATAAGTGTTGGTGGAGGTGGCAATTGAGCCGAGGACCGTGATTGAGTTAGTGACATTTCCTATAGGGCTAATTAAAGCAAAAGCGAAGCAACGACCTATATCGTGTCTGTCAACATTTGCACTTGTTGAGTAAGATTTAGGAACACTTCGGTGGGGATGAGATACATGGGTCATTGAATAGGCACTCATGTCGCATCAGCGTCTAGGCTAAGGTGGATGGACTTATATGCAAAAAGAGTGGTTGTTGTACCACTTATGTGAAAGTATTATGAATTAGTGGCAAAACCTCTTCGTTTGAGCATTCATTGAGAAGATTAATGGATGATCATTCCTATGACATTGGGCTCTCCTTCTAGTGCCAAAATGTTACAGGAAGAAGTCGTTGATGTCCTGATCTGCCCGATGTGGTCCGGACCTATGTGCCTACATGTTGCTCAGGATACCTTCAAGGTGAAAACGTCGAGCTCTCAAGATACCACTTGCATGAAGACCGAGGTCGTGAGAGGTTTCCTGACCCAATCCCTTCGATACCCAAGTTAGTAACCTGAGGTAAATGAAAATGAACACGAGTGGTCGAAAAGTGATCCTCTCTTTCATTATGTTGAAGATGAGCTTTTATACCCGATTGTAAAAGAATGAAATATTTCATAGAGAAGTAATCTTTAACTGTCTTCACAATCTTCGCTTGATCTCTTATTTAGCATACGATAAGAGGAGACAACAGTCTATAACCATATATCTTAGACCTTTATCCAATTTGACAAACAGATAAATAATCTCTTTGATTGTCTTCACAATCTTCGCTTGGTCTCTTATTTAGCAGACGATAAGGGGAGACAATCTATAATCATATAATCATATGTCTTAGACCCTTAACCAATTTGATAAACAGATAAATGATCATCTTTTATCATCTTCCTCTTTTATCCTTTTACCCTGAGTATCATATAAAAGTAAGTAACATGTCGGATAACTCTAACTTACTATTCTCTTCTTGTCAACAACAATCTTCACATTTCTTTTCTCGTAAAACTTATGATTCTTGGCCACACGAATATGGTATTAGCTGTGAGTGTTCGACATGTGTTCATGCGTCCAACATATGGCTGACACGGACACGTCCACGCAAAGCACTTGTCCATGCTTCTTCATCATGATGTGTCCCATCTTCTCCGCAAAGGCCGCCTGGATGCTACATGGATGTGAATGTGCCAAGGTGTCCACACGTCAGACTCGATGAGAGCCGCATATGCTTCCCTCGTGTTGGACCCTCACCTAATCGTCTTCTCCGACTCGATGAGAGCCGCATATGCTTCCCTCGTTCGTCAGTGTTGGACCCTCACCGAATCGTCTTCTCTGCAGCTCGACGCCACAAGGGAGGACGGTGTTCTAAAAAGTCCCAACTTGTTGCATGACTGCATCACTTAATGTTCTCAGTAGGTGTCAAGTTCGGCTCGCTTACGGTCGGTCACTCGTTACCGACTGCATGAGCTGTAACTTCGATTAAGAAGGATTAGTGGTCAATCCTTGATTTAGTTTGAGTCTTAGATAACACAATGACTGACCCATCAATCAACATATCACAAAATAAAATAAAAGGAATCTTGTAAAAAATAAATTACTACTTGTCCAACTTGAACTCATAAGCCGCCGACAAGATTAAGTGCCAGCTTAGTGACTAATTAATTATGTTTATCTTGTTGAGCCAAGTTGATTTATTAAGATCAAAAGTATCTCTTTTTCTTTTTAACTCCTTTGACACACAAACTTATAACTTTGTCCTCCAAATGGCTTTGTGCAGTGTGACATGAGAATACATTTACACTGTCAGCTAACTTCACTTACCATCTTATGCATCAGATTGCCATATTTAATTAAATTCTTCACCAATCATGGTTTAGTTTAGGATAAGAGAAGATCTTGTCATACATCATCATTGGCAACTAGATAGTAGATTAAAGCTAATTAATCTATGTGTCTTGCAGATAACTGGGGGAAGGTGTCCCCCGGAGTGGAAACTTTTAATATCTTTGGTTGCATGAGAGGAAACCCTAAACAACAGCAACTTGTCTCATAAGAAACACAAGAAAAAATATATCTTAATCTATACTCGAAACATTATTGGGATTAAAAAAAGCTAATCCAATGCACTCTCCACTTGGGTCTTTGTATTTGAGATCACAAGGTTGATTGGCTAACTTGCAGGATATTTTTAGTGATCATGTTTGAACTTGGCCCACAGCTACTACATTCTGATGGTGACTCCATAGAACATATCCACACAATTGGTGGGTCCAAATTGGAACTTGTGGATCATGTTCAATCTGATCGATACTAAATGTTTATAGAATTCAATACTTAATGATCTCTGTACAGAAGAGTAAATGTTAATAGCTATTGATTGTTTTAGTATTGGAAGATGGGAATCTTTGTGGCAGGAAGAGCTCACACTATGATTAGTACAGAACACATTCACTATAAATCACAAATCAAACAAAATAATAGCCATTCAGATTGACATGATAATAATGACTAGTTTGAGACTGACGAGCACAAAAAGGTCAGATACATCCACCTACTCTTTTCAAGGGTGCATTCATGTATCATACAGAAAATGCTTATAAGTTTGAAGAGATTAATAATGACTGCAAGCAGGTCAGAAACCATTGGCTTTGCTGAGGTTTTCAGGAGGTTGGATTTGGAGATGGCCAGGAAGATACACCTGCAGTTTCATACAGCTCCATACAGTAGAGAAAAAAAAGAACCTAGAGATAAACAAGTGGGAGAAGTCAGCTGGAGAAGCTGGCAATTTGGGCTAAAGAAACTGCTGCTGTGTTATCTACTTGATGGTAGAAGAAGACAACAACAAAGGTTGGAGCTACGTTGGGTCATGTGTGCTCATCTTAGTCTTCTTGTGATTATTATACTGCCATTAATTTATGGCCTTAATTTCGTTCTGAGGAGGCATTTGATACTTCCTGTTGGGGTTGGCTGCAGGCCAACAGTGTGTTCTTCTGCAGATGATGAATCTCCAATGACAACTAGTCTCTACCACCTGGTTGTGATGTTGGGAAATGGTATTAGATAAGAAACAAGGACTGACCTTGGAGAGTGTTGATGAGACTTCTTGAACTCCAAGAAGTGAAGGATTTGTAAGCTCAGAAGAATAAATTTCTTGGTAGGTGTGTATTCCCACATTAACTAAGAGCATCTGTTTAAATCTGATCTCATGTTATCTTACTTAACCAAGATACATGTCACATTTATATCCAAATTTCTAACATGTTAATCTTTTGGCTCATAGCATGAGCAGATAGCTAGGATATTGCTTGATTCTTTCCTGCATAAGAAGACATCAAGTTACAACACTTGATATATATCCACTATGTAGATCAGGAATCTATAGGAGACATAATCCCAATGGCTGAGGTCAGGAGAGAGATGCTGCTCTGCAATTAAAATTCCACCATTGTCAATGTATGAACTGCAACAAGCATACTCTGCTGCAGAAGCATTGACAATGGGCTTCCATCTTCAACATCCATCCTCTTCTTCCTGGCAGATGATTCTCCTCAATGCACATGCACTCAGAAACTACAGGCAACATAATTTTATCAAGAATGATCAGCTCAAATCAAACTCAGTTCTAGAAGACAGTTAAACGGAGGAGAGAACACTGGTGGTTCAGTCATATGTCTCAGACATACAAGTTGGCTCATAGAAACAAGTTGGAGAGATTTTTTAGGGCAACTTGGAGTAGGCTCTGTTGGCACCAACCCTATGCTCCAATCCTATTGCAGCTTAAAGAACAGCAACATCCACACCGAATCTTCCATGTCAATGACAGAAAGATCTAACTGGGCTCCAGTAGACTTGTCTCTATGTGACAGTAATTCTCACCGGTTGCATTCATTGACATCCAACATGCCACAGGTCAGAAGAGGCTCTCCTTCCTCCTCCCTCTGCAACTTGCCAGTCTTTAGCTCTTAACAGGACTTTCTTGGGGTCAGTTGGCTTCCTTCTTGCCTATATATTCCCTCTTCCACCCCTTTGTTTCTCTCTCCTCCTGCACTGAAGCAAACCCTCTCTTCTCTCTCCACCGCTAACCATCATGCAGCAGAAAGAAAAGCAAGCAGATGTTAGCATATGCTGCTTCTCCACTTTTATTCCTCTGTAAATGTTCTCTGCAAGAACTAAAAGGCTAACCTTCATGCAGGTCATGTGGCTTAAATCGGTAGCAAACAAGCTGCTGAGGAAGCCAGTCGGCACCGATGCGTTGCTCGAGGGTGCGAATTTTGATGAGTTCATCAACCCAAATGAACCCCAGAAAGATCAGATAGACACTCGCAAGTACAAGTATGCTCCAAACCTATCATCCCTTGGATTTCTGTCTTACCATTAGAGTTCAGTGTTGACATGGGTGTTCGCTCTCTTCTCCGCCTCTCAGACTATTCGTCAGTACTTGGAATGTTGGTGGCATCCTCCCATCGGATGATCTGAACTTGGAGGACTGGTTGGATGTAAACAACAAGTACTATGACATTTATGTTCTTGGGTAAATTCATCGACTTCCTCAGCTAAATTACAAGCTACTGTGAGTTAGAATGACGGAAGCAGATGAACTTGTCTTCCTGCATGAGATTAAAGCTGGCTGCTGCTTACCTCCAGATTCCAGGAAATCGTCCCGCTCAATGTCAAAAATGTTCTATGCCCAGAAAGGAGAAGAATCCTTGCGAGGTGGAACTCACTCATCGGCAGGACATTGAACAGGTCCTTATCTAACCTGAAGGGCCGAAAAGAAGCCAAGGCAGGGGAGAGGCAGAAGGTGCATCCGGTCAAGGAAGGAAGCTCTGATGAAGGCTCTGCACCAGATTTCCGCTGCATTATAAGCAAGCGGATGGTAGGAGTTCAGGTGTCGGTATGGGTCAGGCATGACCTCCAGTATCACATCCGCCACCCGGGCGTCTCTCGCGTCGGCTGTGGCATCATGGGCTGCCTGGGGAACAAGGTGCGTCATGTTACTCTCGATCGAACATGGAAATTCTAGATAGCGTTCACGAGGTCTTGAAATCTAGAGATCTGGATTATGTTGGCGTGCAGGGTTCAGTTTCTGTCAGATTTTGGTTGCATGAAACCAGCTTCTGCTTCGTATGCTGTCATCTGGCTTCAGGAGGGAAAGAAGGGGATGAGCTGAAAAGGAACTCGGACGCCGTGGAGATACTCTCGAGAACCAGCTTCCCCGGAGGTCCTCCTCTTCATCTGCCACAAAAGATTCTAGACCATGAGTAAGTAAACCGACGAGGACAAGCTATTTCATGTGCAAAGGAAGACTTGGTCAGACTAAACCTGACGGTCTTGTGGGTTCCCTGCAGCCGAGTCATCTTGCTTGGTGATCTGAACTATAGAATCTCTTTGCCTGAGGCCACAACAAGATCCTTGGTGGAGCAAAAGCGATGGAACATGTTGTTAGAGAAAGATCAGGTACGTAGGAACGTTACTGCAGAGTTCTTTCGTCTCTGTCGTCATCGAAGTCTCAAAGCTCGCCATGCATGCAGCTCAAAGCAGAGGTCACCGATGGCAGGGTGTTCGAAGATTGGCAGGAAGGTGCCGTCGCATTCTGCCCCACGTACAAATACTACCCCAACTCCGACAAATACTATGGATGCATGCAAGGCCGGAAAGGCGAGAAAAGGCGAGCTCCGGCATGGTGAGTCACAGCACAACCTCCTTCCGGTCTTCTCCCGATCATGTTGTCGGCATTGCTCAACAAAGCTGCCATTGGCATTATGATCGCTCGCAGGTGCGACAGAATTCTCTGGCACGGCGAAGGAATGAAGCAAAAGCGCTACGACCGATGCGAGTCGAGACTGTCGGACCACCGGCCGGTTCGAGCAGTCTTTGCCGTCGACGTCGATGCGAGGAGGAGTTGGAACTCGCTAGGAAGCTTCTTCTCGTCGGAAAGATTTCATCTGCCGACAGAGCAAAGCCAATTATTGATGGATGATGAGCACACAAGTGAAGGAAGAACAAGCATCCACATTTAGATCTCACTGTTTGCAGCTGTAGCTACTTCACCTGATGCAACCATACAGCTTGTTCTTGCCAACTTTGCTCGCTGTGACGCATTATTAGACACAGCGGGATTTTGGGAGCATCTTTATCTCTTCCTATATATAGATATATATATCTATCATTATTAAGGTTCTTGGTTGTGTGCACATCATATTATTTTTAATTAAGGTGAGTTCTTTTCTCCTTCCATTTGGGGAGCTGAAATTATTTGTGATCATGGTTTAATGGTTCGATAGCTTCGAATCAAACTGAAATCGGAACCATATGATTTGGTTCCGGTTCTTTAAAATTGTAATCAAAATCAGAATAGATGAATCTAACCAAGTGAATAATACTTTAGATTTACTATTGATGATGAACATAAATTAGAATAAAATATTTTATTATCAATAAAAATCAGAATCGGAACTACTAAATCGACCAAGGTTTCGAAACCATGATCACCCACCCCCAGATTTGACATGAATTCATTGGAACTCGATGCATTCTGCATGGTGATATCCTCCTCAGTCCCTTTTTCTCGAGTCTGAGAGAGATGTCAGTCCTCGTTTGAGGTCTGAGTCACTGACAGCAACCGATCCAAGTGGGAGATGTCTGTCCTCATCTGAGGTCATAGTCATTGACAGCAATGCCAAGGCAGGAGTTTGGTAGAGGTTGTGATCATTCATTCTCCCAACTAATGGGTATCCGAAGTTGTCTGGATATCTGAAACAGCGAGGCAACTCAATTCTTAGTGATTTGGTCCAACAATCTTCCTAAGGAGTAATCAAGGAAATATTGCACTTCAAATGGCTGATACACATATCCGCAGGTTAAATGCATAGATTATAGTCTCTATCAAGAAGCCAACAATTATAACCATAGCGAATTCTAGATTAAATGCATACATCACACACCTTCCACAATGTCAGACGAGATCTTCTCCTCCATAGGACATTAATTTCCGAGAGCGAATTGTTCCCCGGGAGTTCCGATCTGCTGTCCCAGTCCGGACAGGATCCAGTTTTCTACCCACTCAAAGAAGTGCCCGGACTTGTGGGTCCCAATGAGTCGGCTAGTGGGAACGTTGAACCCTCGCTGTGGTTTAACAGGAGGGCCGCACGGCCATTGGGGCTGCAAACCTTACGTAGGTGACCGTGCGTAGAACCGTCCATCTTGACGTGACTTTTGATCTCAGCCGCCCACTTAAAATGGATTGGTCAAGTCAACTGTGTCATATCTGTTTATATTCATTTGGTGTTGAAAGAACAAATAAATGACTGCGATCGATAGATATGATGGAATTGACGGTTCTGATGGCATCATACGCCTGCAAATAATAAAAGGAAAATAAATGCAGCGTACGCAACCCTAAGCATCATCAATGGCCACAGTTGACCACAGACAACATGGAGACCATTGACTCCTATTAAAATGAACAACAACAGTGCGAATAGTGAGATTTCAATCACCAGAGATCGTCCTTCAAACATGCGAAGAAACAAATGCGACATAAACAACATGAAGATGAACAAGAATGAATCTTCACGGTGATTCTCGTCGACGATTAATTAATTTTCTCATCTAATAATTAAATGGACGATATTCATAGCATAGTGAATGAACGATAAATTATTATGATTATCATAATATTTTTCTAAAAATATTATAAGTTGATTAAGAGCAAGAGCGTTAAATCTTCATGTTGAGATCTAGTGCGTCAGGGGCATGCCTAATAAATCCCCTTTAATGATCGTCAAAAGAGTTTCAAAATTTTAATTTAATATCAAATCTAAAGATAAATTAATTAGATTAAAGATGGATAATTTATATTATGATCGTATACCTCAAAGTTTAATATCTATGAGAATCAAAGTTAATGCTTCCATATAATGACCCAAGTTTATTATGATATTATTATGCATTTAACTATGTCAAATTCAAACATGTCAAAGTTATTTAATGATTTCTTGATTCAAATATATTTTTTAATATGATACCTTAACAATATTGTATATCATTTTTTTCATATAAAGCAAAAAAAATAAAACACTGAGTTATCTGATACATCATTTTTTTAGAACCATCTCCAGCAAACTGTATCCATCCAAATTGGATATGAAAGCATAGAGTTGCATCAAAGCTGTTCTCAATTGGCTAACCTGAATGTAAAGAGAGAGAGAGAGAGAGAGAGAGTTGAGGTCACCCCCAATCAACAAATGGAATTACCCACAGGTACATTAGGTTTATGAATTAAGGTTAGACTGATGGATTTGTCTTGAAGGATGCAGGTGAGCTAGTTGGTCCCAATCGCCGCCCTCATAGTAATGGAAATGCCAGCTTGATGCATGCAGAACATGGTTGATTCAGGTTTGAGCTGGCTAGGGTTTCAGCAGCTGGGAACAGCTTCAACATCAGTACTGAACCCCCACCCAGTTCATGCAAGCCTCGAGGTCCCACTTTGCCTGTCCTATCATGCAGTGTATAGTTCTTGTGGTGGCCATGTCTATGCTCGGAGAATGAAGTACATGAAGGCAAACTTTGGAAAGATGTCACACTATCAAGTGGGCCTCGTACATGTCTATTTCCACTTCGTAAATCGAATCTTATGTTTCTTTCGATCTATAAAATTAAACTTGGGATAAATCAAAACTTAAATCCTAATTTAGTAACTTGCAATGCAGATACTCAAATCAGATCGGACATCGACTCTATTAGAACCGGTGAATCAATTGATCCGATCACATGTTTAGTAAAAATTAAAAATATTTTTATATTTTCTCGTAATAAAATAACTTAAATTGTTAACTACTTTCGATCACAATAGGAATGGTTTAATTTTATTTTTGTTTTCATCCTTGTAATAAAACAAAAGAGAGTGAGACGAAATGACATGAATGGTTTCGTAAGATAAACAGATTCATGAATGAATGAATTCCAGAGAGCTGCCAACCTTCTTTAGAAAAGGACACAAGCAGTGCGTGCATGCATTGATTCTCCTCATTGCCCACAGTCTTATTAGTACAACATCCCATAAGATCTCACTTTGAACTGTGATTATTTATATTTATATGTTGTTTATCTCGATTTGTTAATCCTAATACTACATTGTGATGCATGCAATTCTTCTGAGTACATTATATCATTCTTTTAATTACTTGGATACATTTAACACCTCACGTGGTTTGCATCTGTTTTTTTCATCACAATATTGTTTTTTCTTCTTCTTTTTCTTTTTTGCTGATACAATATTTTTGGAAATATAGAAAGAGAAGCCTCGTGAGATGTCATGGCCAACAATTCCAATGTGCTTTGACTAAGTTCTTTTTCTTTCTTTTTCTTTTTTTTTCAGATAATTTTAATCAGATCTCAACACTTTCTCATCTGGATTTTGGATTATTGATGTGAATCATTCTAACTAGAAGTTGAAGTGTATTTCGTATAACAATTTCTAAAATTTTATAATTTCATATATAAATCCGTAAAAATTAAGACACTTAACATATCAGATATTTCATTTGATTTAACAAACTAAAAATTAACGAAAATTGCCTCTTACATGAGTACAAAATTGCACCGACTTTTTCTTCTATCGCCAACTCATGAAGAAGAAATAAGAGACAAAAGTTTAAAGACATAAATAAGGAAAGATAGGGAGTAAAAGAAGAAGAAATAAAAGTAAATGAGAAGGAGTTAGCTCCAATATAGAAGAAAATTAATAGACCGAACGTAAAAGGCAATGAGAGGGAAGATAAGGGAATCGATGATGAAAGCTATAAGCGATTAGATTGAATATACAAAAACGAAGAAGCTGAAAACAAGAAGAAATTAAAGTTTATTAAGAAGATTTCAAAAAATTTTGAACTGGATACAGCTAGAAGAAGATGGAAGATGAATTGGAGAAGAAAATGGGGGAGATGAGAGAATGAGGATCAAAGAGAGAAGAAGCTGAAAGTGTCAGATGAAAGATGAATTATGTCAAAAAAAAGTTTTAAACAAAAATTATTCCAGAAGGTATTGTTTTTATTCTATACAACAAAAATGCTCATAATTTACTGATAATACTAGGAGAGGTAGAAACATTGCTTAGAAATTAAATGTACCAGTGGTGCTACCACTAGGAGAAAAAGAGAGACTTAAGAAAATTTATAAAAAAATAAAAATAAAAATATTTTACTTTAACTAAGGATATTATTTTTTATTATTTTCGATAACGATGAAAGATCCATATATCCGATCGTAAATAATTAAGATGTCATAGTTTGTCGTTATCGTTGCGGTTGATTATTTTTTTCCAAAAATTGAACTACATAAATGTCTACTTTGTACTTTACTCTCTCGACTACTACATTTGAACTTATTAAATTTGAAAATATATGTTGATTATATATCTAATTTGTCGTATCTACGAAGAAATTTTACGTCGTTACTAAAGTCACGATAGCTTAGGTTTGCGTCTTACAGTTTGGGAAACCGTTATCCTACTTATTATTGAGAGTTCAAAGGGATCAAATATGAAATTATATTCTAGATCATATAATAATAATAAAATATACGATCAAAAAAATATTATCAAATTTAATATATATGTATATATTAGAAGAAATGATTCATCCCTCTATTTCTAGAATGGAAAGATCCATAAATCAGTATCCCAATATATATAGATAGAAATGTTCCAATGAGTATTTTGACACTTCATATGAAAGCCAATGATATCCTTGATTGTCATGTGGCTACCTTGAGCTACAATAGAAATGCTATTATGGACAAAAACTTTGGCCCTTCTTATGATGATACTTGAGTTTAAAGCCTGACAAGCTGCTCAATCATGAAAGGGATACACCCCCTTAGCAGGCATCAGTGTCACTGTAGTAGAGAGTAGCTTAGTCCAGGTATGTCCAGGAGCTGAATCCTTTCATACTGTATGCTTTGGGTTAGGCATCAAGAAGCATTGATGGTGGGGAAGGACCTCCCACCCCTGCATGGCTGTATGATTTTGGTTAGAAGGAGAGGAGGGATCACATGATGGAAACACTGGCCTTTTCATTCAAGGTGCTAGCTAAGTCATCATAAATTGGAATCACCAACCATAACAGCTGAATCCGAATGGCGAGGTGCAATGCAACCATAAATGTGCTTTGCTTACCCTACACATGTTCCTGTTTGCAAGGATGGCTGGTGAGTTATGAGCACGCTGATGCTGCAGATGCCAAGTCCTTCCATGGTGTCTTCTTCGGATCACATCAATTTATTATCCTACCTACGTTAAGCCCAGTAGTACAATATCACTGTTTACACCGTGTTCTTTTTTACCTCCCAATTCTATTATATATGTGTATGTATCAGCTTCAAAGTACTTGAGCTTTGGAGAGGTAACAGCAGAGAGAGAGAGAGAGAGAGAGTTGCGTCCCGCTTCTCGTCTTCCTTGCCGCTTCAGAGGAGGCGAAAGGTGAGAGAGAGTACCGAGAGAGTTGCGTCCCGCTTCTCGTCTTCCTTCAAAGCTTTGCCGCTTCAGAGGAGGCGAAAGATGAGAGAGAGTACGGGAAGAAGGCAATCCAAAACCATTTTACTCGCGTCCTTCGTCAGTATTTTCCCGCAGCAAAGGAACGAACGGTATAATTCGTAAAGTTGTGAGCTTTTAATACAGAGAGAGAGAGAGAGAGGGAGACGGAAATGATCGCTGTGCGTTAATGAGGAGGTCAAGCGGACTGAACCTTTTGAGATTTCTTCCGCGCGCGTCGCCGGTTTCCTTATTCGGCTTCAGAGCCGAACCCAGATGAAATCGGAATAGAGAATGGCGAGCGAGCAAGCACGAACTGGCTCGGCCAGGCGCCACCTGTCAGCCTCGCTGGGATGGGTCCCAGTGCCATGGAGGCGCTGTAGCGAACGCTCCTGTCATTATAAATAGCGGCAAGGAGGAGAGGTGTTGTAGGAGAGGTTGGAATAGAGGGGATGGATTCGGTCGGTGAGCGAGATGTTTCTGAGGTCCAGAGAAGGAAGAAGCGTTTCTACCGGCACACACCCCAGCAGATTCAGGAGCTCGAAGCGTACGCTCTCGATCTCTTTTTGCATTGTTTTCTCCTCTGATCTGGCTGCCTTTTCGTGGCCCGCATCGGTTGAATGCTTTTGGGTTGGTCAGGATGTTTAAGGTGTGTCCACACCCGGACGAGAAGCAACGGATGAAGCTGAGCCGAGATCTGGAGCTGGAGCCCCGGCAGATCAAGTTCTGGTTCCAGAACAGGAGGACCCTGATGAAGGCAACCTTTCCATTCCCCTTCTTCTCCATGATTTTACAGTGGGGTGATCTTTCTCGTTGATCAAATCTTGATCTTTCTTTGCAGACACAGCACGAGAGGTCGGACAACTGCTCGCTGCGGGCTGAGAACGACAAGATACGGAGCGAGAACATCACCATGGAAGAGGCTCTCAAGAGAGCCGTCTGCTTGTCCTGCGGCGCCGGCCCGCCCCCCGACAACCCCTTCTTCGACGAGCAGAAGCTGCGGATGGAGAATACCCGCCTGAAGGAAGAGGTACTTGAGCTGCTGCCTTACGATGGGATCTTGTCATCGCATGTTCCTGTCTAGACTTTGGCTTTCGAAAGTGGCAGTCGAGTAATCCTTCGTCTGATAGTAAATTTTAGATTAAGATAATAAGCTCTACTTCGATGTTAAATTCATATTTATTTATTTTTTAATGAACTCAATTATGTTAATTAATGCTAGGATGAAAGAACTATGAGGTAATGAAATATTAGCATAAATCACCTTTCTTTGCTCTTGGGATTAATGAGGTCGAATTATTAACTACTTTGATTATAGTTTTTCACTGTCATTTAATGTCTCTGACATTTAACATCAGAATCCTTCCACTGCTTATTCGTATAAAACTTGTTTTGCTTCATGTAATTAAAGGGAGATGTTATGCTAATGTGATTAATTTGATCTCCCTGTGCCGGAAACTATTGCAGCATTACATCTAACTACAAACCAACGCGTGATCTGTACTTGAGCCACTGTTGGTTTTGATTAGAACTCTGACACGTTCATTAATTTCTCTTTATTCCCAAAAGAAACATTTTTTTTTATTAAACCGGGATCTAATATTCTTCGCATTACTTGGCAAATTCCAAACTATTCAGGTTTTTTTTTTTGTTTTCCTGTGAATTATTTTATTTGTTTATCCTATCCTGGAATTGTTAGATACACACACACTGCTGCAGGTAGATCGCGTCTCAGAAATTGCATCGAGGTACTTAGGCAGGCCTATCACTCAACTTCCTTCAACTCAGCGACTGTCGGTCTCACAATCTGAAGTGTCCGTAGGAACCTACTATAATCCAGGGATTAGCTCTTCCCTTGATCTCGGCCTCTTGTGCCAGAGTTCCTCTTCTGTTTTATCGAACCCTTCTCCCACTACTATTTCTGATCTCGAGAAACCTATTATGATGGACATGGCCTCTGCTGCCTTGGAGGAAGTGGTCAAGTTGATTCAGACCAATGAACCCCTCTGGCTGAAGTCAGCCAGTATTGGGACAGAGGTCCTTCACTCTGAAACCTACGAGAGGATCTTTCAGAGACCGAGTCAGCCGTTCAAGTTCTCAGATACGCGAACCGAGGCATCGAGGGACTCAGCTTTAGTGATCATGGACGCAGCCACACTGGTTGATATGTTCATGGATTCTGTAAGCATTAGCCTTGCTTTAAATGACAACTTTTTTTCTTTTTTTTCTTCCTTTTATCATGTTTCGATTGCGTCGGATTCGGTTTAATCGCAGAGCAAGTGGATGGAGTTATTTCCCACCATAGTTTCCAATTCAAGGACCATCGATGTTCTTGCTTCTGGAATGCCAGGAACGAGGAGCGGATCTCTACTATTGGTAATGATATGTTCTTTTGTACCTTCGATCGATACAAAAGCTACTGATTTTTCTCGTCTATATTGATCTAACCCAAATGTATGTAGATGTACGAGGAACTGCAGGTTCTGTCGCCGGTTGTTCCCACACGGCATTTCTGCTTCCTACGCTATTGTCAGCAAATTGATCCTGGTTTATGGGTGATAGCTGATGTTTCGGTCAACTATCCTATGGACAGTCGTCATCTCCCTTCTCCCCTATCGTGCAAGCTTCCATCTGGCTGCTTGATCGAGGCTATGCCCAATGGATACTCTAAGGTGATCGGCATCCAATTCTGTAGATGATACTCTCGAGATTGCTGTATCTTATTTAGTTAACAGGATGTTCTTGGTATCTTCGATGTAGATAAGATGGGTCGAGCACGTACAGTTCCAAGAGAAGAACACAATCCATCGACTCTTCGGAGATCTAGTAAACAGTGGAACTTCTTTTGGCGCAAATCGATGGCTCACCACTCTACAGAGAATGTCTCAGAGGTTTGCGTGCCTGATGTCAGCTGGACTTTCTACCAGGGACATTGCAGGAGGTAATGGCTAACCGCTTGAAATGCATGGAAGCACTTTGACCGACTGGTTTATACGCTATTTGACTGTGAATTCAACTGTGGGTATCAGCGGTTCCCTCGGTCGAAGCTAAGAAGAGCATGATGAAGCTTGCCCACAGGATGGTGATGGACTTCTGTGCCAGTTTTAGTGCTTCTGTGGGGAATAAATGGACCATGCTGTCCGGGATAAATGATGATCTCCGAGTCACTCTTCACAGAACAGATTCGTCCCTGCCTCATGGTGTTGTCCTCAGTGCAGCTACATCAATATGGCTACCCTTGCCCAGGGACAGAGTCTTTAGTTTCTTGAAGGATGAACAAAACCGACCTCAGGTCGCTCTGCAACTTCATGAGACATCTGTCGTAGCTTGTCTCTCTTGTAATCAATCACTTATGACATCTAACTTGCTGTTTATATGATTGCTTTCAGTGGGACGTGTTCTCGATCGGAAACAATCTGCAAAAGGTTGCTCACATTACAAACGGTTCAGATCAAGGAAACGCAATCTCTATCCTTCGTGTAAGTTCTTAATCGTCTCCTTTCCTTATAGATATCAGGTAGTGTGTCATCACATTACAGAAATCATTCATTACTGTTCTTCTTCAATTTGCATCAAGCGTCAATTACTTCATTTCAGTTATGATCGCTTCGATAGTTTTCTTTGTTTGATGGCGAACAACAGGGATTAAACTACACTCACAACATGTTGATACTCCAAGAGAGCTGCACTGATGCATCTGGCTCGGTCGTGGTGTATTCTCCTATCGATCTACCGGCCATGAGCACTATCATGAGTGGTGACGATCCATCCTACATAAACATCTTGCCGTCGGGCTTCACCATACTACCTGATGGCAGATTCGGTGTGGGAGGAGGAGCTTCAACCAGCTCTGGTCCAACGGGAAGGCCGCCAGGGTCGCTGGTTACTGTTGCATTCCAAATGCTGATGAGCAGCTCTCCAGGTGCTAAACTGAGCTTCGAGTCAATAGCCACAGTGAACAACTCGATAAGCAATACGATTCATCAAATAAAGGCTGCCTTGAACTGCCCCAGCGTCTAATAATCTGAAGAGCATTAAGATCTCCCTCCTCTCTCTAAAATTTCCAGTGGCTGCTTCAAGTTTTGATGAGATGGGGAGGGCATCTTGTTGTGGCATTCGGAAGAAGATTAAAGCGGTCTTGTTTTGTTATTTGGTCGTCAATACTTCTTCCATCAGCATGGAAGCTGCTGCTGCTGCTGTTAGTCTCGGGACAACTCCGGTCTTCGTGTCAAATAAACCAATCAAGTGCTTACATTTAGAAGCTAAGCACTTGAAGGAGTCAAGAACGCACCATACCTTCTCTCTCTTCCTCTGTTGTCAAAGCTGTAGGCTTTTTATTTTCCTGCGTTCCATCTTTTCCATTCTTCGTGCAGCAAGAGGGTGTAGGTTCGGGTATTGACTTCTGTCCATGAACTTTCATGTATCAATAAGCAAAGCTTCTCCAAACTGACTTGCTCTGACATTGATAAGCATTTCCACATCTCAAATCTTTGGCACAATGAGTAGGAAACAGCAGATGCAGATGCAGATGCCGCACCCGGAAATTGATCGGGAGCTTCAGGTGACAAGATGGTGTTGATGCTGCAGAAAATCAATAAAGTCCCTGACAGATACATACTTTATGTGGGACATCAAAAATAACTCTGCATTGGTTCTTCTTCATGATGCCACTTCCAGATGCGGTTTTCTAATGCATTAAAACGAAAAGTAAATATGCTATACCTACTCGGTCAGCTTTGATCCTCTGGTGTTGTTCCTACCAAGAACTGTCTACTTGCTAGACAAATTAACCGGTCGCTCGTGGCCTCAGCACTATTTCAGCCAACTGGAGCTTTTAATCCTCTCTCCAACCATCCTTCTTCATCCCTCTCCTTGTTCATTCATCAGAAGCTTTTTATAATTAATCTTCTCCCTCCCCCCTCCTCTCTCTCAAGTAACATAAACTAAGTTAATACCATTTATGATAGCTACAGGGATCTTTCATTTTCAACGAAGTATAAGAAAATATCTTAGGCTTCAGAAATTTTAACGGAGTGCCCTAATTCTTAAAAATTCTCATGAATGATAATTTTACCTTTATACTTCAGCCCTTGGCTCCCTGTGCCTCCACTGTTGATAGTCAAGCCCTAGCCAATTGTGCTATAGGTGAGGCACATAGGAGTGAGCTCAACAAAGAATAGTGAAAAGCAAGGACGAATTCAATGAGGGTTAACGGGATTCATACATATAAAAATGATTTCAACAGATAAACGAGAAGGGAGATAGGGCAACAATATTAGCTGTCTATAATATGGGTAAGGTATTGATTCAATAGGAGCAATGCAGAGAGGCGAGGGCAACAATGCTGGTTGCTTATGTCGTAAGCGAGAACGACAAAAACAAAACGTATAAGAAAGGATCCAACGAAAATCAACAAAAGTATGGGTGATATAAAGAAGCAAATGCACGAAGATAATGATAGATTTGATAAAAATAGAGATAAAATAGTCTTTTCATACAAGAAGAGTGGTGAAAAATTTTGGAAATCAGGGTGCTGTAAAAATTTCTCAAAATTTGAGATTTTATTCGAAAATTTGCTAATTCATTTTTCGCTTAATTTATTTTAAGATAATATTTATCAAAAATGGATGTCCAAATCAGAATCGGGCTGGGTTCGAGTACCTAAATGGGCTCGAGATGATTCGTTGGAGCCATGTACGAGTCCTAACCGGTCTGACGCCCAAGCCGCGTCATCGAGCCGGCTGTGTAGGTCCCGTTTGGGCTGGGCAAGTCCACTGGTTGCAGCGCGATGGACCGGTTCATTGAACCGACCGATAATAAATTAGGCGTGGTTTCGTTCGGGTTCGGAACAGAAGTTGCGGTAGCGGCCGATGGAGTTGGGAATCTTAAGTTTGTAGTTGGCTAGGGCTCCTCGTGCACTCGCCTTCTCCTCTCGCCAGCCCCGGCAACGGCGGCGCGTTGATCTCCGGTGGCCCCCTCGGCCTCCGCGGTTCAAAGTTTGTCCTGCCGGTACGCCCACCTCCTTCCCCCCTTTCTCTATCTCTAACGATCGTCTTGCCGTGCAACTTCTTTATGTGAGGCTGGGGTGTCGCCGAGGTAGAGAATGGAGAGGGTGAGTGGAATATTCGGGAGGGGATGTTACCACGATTTCTATGGCATCATCTCTTGCTTTTCCACTCTAATCCGCGTCAGTATGAATCTTTTTTGTTTCTTTACCATTGAAATGTTTTCTTTTGTTGTTTGATTCTGCGTTTTCGGGGGAAGCGGTTCTTCTCGTACTAGTTGAATCTACTTCTTCCATCAGCATGGAAGCTGCTGCTGCTGCTGTTAGTCTCGGGACAACTCCGGTCTTCGTGTCAAATAAACCAATCAAGTGCTTACATTTAGAAGCTAAGCACTTGAAGGAGTCAAGAACGCACCATACCTTCTCTCTCTTCCTCTGTTGTCAAAGCTGTAGGCTTTTTATTTTCCTGCGTTCCATCTTTTCCATTCTTCGTGCAGCAAGAGGGTGTAGGTTCGGGTATTGACTTCTGTCCATGAACTTTCATGTATCAATAAGCAAAGCTTCTCCAAACTGACTTGCTCTGACATTGATAAGCATTTCCACATCTCAAATCTTTGGCACAATGAGTAGGAAACAGCAGATGCAGATGCAGATGCCGCACCCGGAAATTGATCGGGAGCTTCAGGTGACAAGATGGTGTTGATGCTGCAGAAAATCAATAAAGTCCCTGACAGATACATACTTTATGTGGGACATCAAAAATAACTCTGCATTGGTTCTTCTTCATGATGCCACTTCCAGATGCGGTTTTCTAATGCATTAAAACGAAAAGTAAATATGCTATACCTACTCGGTCAGCTTTGATCCTCTGGTGTTGTTCCTACCAAGAACTGTCTACTTGCTAGACAAATTAACCGGTCGCTCGTGGCCTCAGCACTATTTCAGCCAACTGGAGCTTTTAATCCTCTCTCCAACCATCCTTCTTCATCCCTCTCCTTGTTCATTCATCAGAAGCTTTTTATAATTAATCTTCTCCCTCCCCCCTCCTCTCTCTCAAGTAACATAAACTAAGTTAATACCATTTATGATAGCTACAGGGATCTTTCATTTTCAACGAAGTATAAGAAAATATCTTAGGCTTCAGAAATTTTAACGGAGTGCCCTAATTCTTAAAAATTCTCATGAATGATAATTTTACCTTTATACTTCAGCCCTTGGCTCCCTGTGCCTCCACTGTTGATAGTCAAGCCCTAGCCAATTGTGCTATAGGTGAGGCACATAGGAGTGAGCTCAACAAAGAATAGTGAAAAGCAAGGACGAATTCAATGAGGGTTAACGGGATTCATACATATAAAAATGATTTCAACAGATAAACGAGAAGGGAGATAGGGCAACAATATTAGCTGTCTATAATATGGGTAAGGTATTGATTCAATAGGAGCAATGCAGAGAGGCGAGGGCAACAATGCTGGTTGCTTATGTCGTAAGCGAGAACGACAAAAACAAAACGTATAAGAAAGGATCCAACGAAAATCAACAAAAGTATGGGTGATATAAAGAAGCAAATGCACGAAGATAATGATAGATTTGATAAAAATAGAGATAAAATAGTCTTTTCATACAAGAAGAGTGGTGAAAAATTTTGGAAATCAGGGTGCTGTAAAAATTTCTCAAAATTTGAGATTTTATTCGAAAATTTGCTAATTCATTTTTCGCTTAATTTATTTTAAGATAATATTTATCAAAAATGGATGTCCAAATCAGAATCGGGCTGGGTTCGAGTACCTAAATGGGCTCGAGATGATTCGTTGGAGCCATGTACGAGTCCTAACCGGTCTGACGCCCAAGCCGCGTCATCGAGCCGGCTGTGTAGGTCCCGTTTGGGCTGGGCAAGTCCACTGGTTGCAGCGCGATGGACCGGTTCATTGAACCGACCGATAATAAATTAGGCGTGGTTTCGTTCGGGTTCGGAACAGAAGTTGCGGTAGCGGCCGATGGAGTTGGGAATCTTAAGTTTGTAGTTGGCTAGGGCTCCTCGTGCGCTCGCCTTCTCCTCTCGCCAGCCCCGGCAACGGCGGCGCGTTGATCTCCGGTGGCCCCCTCGGCCTCCGCGGTTCAAAGTTTGTCCTGCCGGTACGCCCACCTCCTTCCCCCCTTTCTCTATCTCTAACGATCGTCTTGCCGTGCAACTTCTTTATGTGAGGCTGGGGTGTCGCCGAGGTAGAGAATGGAGAGGGTGAGTGGAATATTCGGGAGGGGATGTTACCACGATTTCTATGGCATCATCTCTTGCTTTTCCACTCTAATCCGCGTCAGTATGAATCTTTTTTGTTTCTTTACCATTGAAATGTTTTCTTTTGTTGTTTGATTCTGCGTTTTCGGGGGAAGCGGTTCTTCTCGTACTAGTTGAATCTTTTTACCGACACATATCACCGATTTTTTTTTCTTTTTTCCTCTAATGTTTCTCATGTTCTATATGGGTGCTGAATTTCGTAGTTCTCGCTAAAGGTTGATATCATTGACGGCCTCAGCAACCTATCAGGAAAGAAAATTTTTTTTTCTTTTTTCCTCTAATGTTTCTCATGTTCTATATGGGTGCTGAATTTCGTAGTTCTCGCTAAAGGTTGATATCATTGACGGCCTCAGCAACCTATCAGGAAAGAAAAAGATACAGTGTTCATCCAAGCATAAGCAAAACAATTATTTTTTATCTCTGGTTGAAATGGGTCCTTAATATGTTCAACTATCATTTGGGCATCATTTTCTGTGTATTTTGTTAACTATAGAGAAAGTATCTTCTCTAATATATTATTATCCGATTTATGTATTATGTTTATATTCCCTGCAAACACACCCAATCGGTAATCTATAGACATTCTAAGTAGTTAGGAGGATATATAAAGTTCTGCATTAAATTTAGAGCCAGGCATTCACAGGGAATGACTGGTGATGTAGATTAGTGAAACCTCTGAATGGTTGAATCAGGGATTTTTATGATGACGGTTGGCCTTGTTAAATGCTCTTTCATGGAGTTTTGGTTACCATTTTGCATCTCTCGGCAACATGTCTTCTGAGATGTGTGAGGCTTATATGTTTCTTGGTTTCTGAAGTGGCTTATGTCAATTGTGAACTGTCCAGGTCTGTGCAGTTCCTTTGATTATGGATGAATATTTTGTTGGCTCCTAAGTAATAGCCCAGGATAGGGTCATCAAAGTGAAAGCTGTGGACAATTTTTTTCTTGGTAAACTATAAGCATCTGGAGGTTTTTTTTTTCATTTGTCCAGAGTTGTTATAGTTCATTTGTACATTGGGATTAATTTGGGAGGCAATAATCAATTTATACATCAGTTAGTTTGACACACAAATTCTGTGTGTGGACATGTTTATCTTCTATTGTGCCAATGTATTTTTTAGTGTTCGCATCAACATTGACTACCTTTTATCCACTGATTCCTTCAAAGGTTAATACCATTATGCATCAGTTTTGCAACAAATTCAATATCGCACATGTATTATCGTTAACTGTCTCACTCTTCATAGTTATTGACCAATTGAATTATCGTTATCGATATTGCACATGTATTATCGTTATCAATTGCATGTTGCTATTTTTCATAGTTATTGACCAAGAAGGAACAAAATGGGTGGATAAATAACATGTGGACTTTTTGCTCTTGATTGTCTTATCTATGAAATCTTGGTAGCTGGTTCCCTTCTTTGTTTTTCTGGTCGAAGTTGTGTTGATTGCTTTAATTTTTTTCAGTATGATAATTTTTCAGGTCCATGGAGACTACCTCAAGTGAGGATGAGGAATCACTTAAAGATAACAATGTGGACCTCAATGATGACAACATTGAACATCACATGGCATTTGATGTCAGCAATCAGTTGGCTGATGCAGGGAATCTCTTTTCCTCCCATCAACAGAACTCAGAGAATTCTGAGCCTTTTGTTGGTATGGAATTCGAATCAGAAGAGTCTGCAAAGTTGTTCTATATGGCATATGCTAGTCGTGTGGGGTTCTCTGTACGTATCAGCAAGTCTCGGCGTTCAAGAAATGATGAGTCCATCATTATGCGACGATTCGTGTGTTCCAAAGAGGGCTTCCATTTAAGAAAAGGGAAATTTGATGATGGTAAGAAGAAGAGAAAGCGTGCAACTATTAGAGAAGGTTGCAATGCTATGATTGAAGTAATACAAAAATACTATGGCAGATGGGTGGTTACTAAGCTTGTGAAGGAGCACAATCATGTGGTGGCAGCACCCAGTAGGGTCCTTTATGTTGCACCAGAGGCATATGGTAATGCAGATCCTTACCTGGGCATGGAGTTCCCATCACATGAAGCTGCACAGACATTCTATTATGCTTATGCTAGTCGTGTTGGATTTGATGTCCGAATCAGACTATCTCGTCGCTCAACAAGGGATGAAACCTTTGTTATGCGTCGTTTCGTGTGTACTAAAGAGGGTTTTACTCCACATGAAGACAGTTATGATGAGAGCAAGAAAAAGAGAAACCGGACTCCTACACGAGAAGGTTGCAAGGCCATGTTTGAGGTAATTAAAAAAGATTATGGTAAATGGATTGTTTCAAAGCTTATTTTGGAGCACACTCATGATCTGGCAGTTGCACCAAGCAAAGTGCATTATATCCAATCCGATAGTGAAGTAGTCGTCCTTGCTAAAAGTGGTGCACTTAATCGTGAAAAGTCAGTAACTCCTAATACCAAAACACATCTTGGAAAATTTGGGGACTTGAGCAATATTCCCTCAAGTGACAATGACTTTATGACTGAGGCAAGAGACATAAGCCCGACTGTCTTTGGTTTGGAAGACACTCAAAGTCTTTTGGAGTATTTCAAAAGGATGCAAACTGAAAATCCCACATTCTACTATGCGTTTCAAGTTGACAAAAACAATTGTCTGTCTCATGCATTCTGGGCTGATGCAAAAGCTAAGATGGCCTACTATTGTTTTGGTGATGCTGTCACAGTTGACACATCATTTAAGGAGAATAAGAACATGGTTCCATTTGTTATGTTCACTGGTGTGAATCATCATTTGCAGTCTGTAAATTTTGGATTCGCCTTGCTTACTGATGAATCAGAAGCTTCATTTGTTTGGCTTCTGGAAAACTGGATCATAGCAATGTGTGGACGCCATCCAGTTTCTCTTAGCACTGACTATCATGAGGCTATTGGATCAGCGATTTCTAGGGTGTTCCCTGAGACACGTCACAGATTTTGCAAACGGCATGTATTAAATAAATGCAATGAAAGATTGTCCGATGTTTATGTGACACGTAATACTTTCAAACAGGAGTTTGAAAAGTGTATAGATAAGTCTGAAACAACTGATATATTTGAGTCGAATTGGATGGTTATCCTTGAGAAGTACGACCTTGGTGATAACTCATGGCTAAAATTTTTGTTTAGCATTCGACAAAAATGGGTCCCTGTTTATCTGAAAGATGCATTTACAGCAGAAATTTCAGCAAGTCAAAAACCTGAAAGCCTGATCAGTTTTTTTGAGAAGTACTTCAATACAAAAACATCTTTGTTAGTGCTTGCTTCTTTGCTTGAACAAGCAATGACAGGTTGGTATGAAAGGGAGGCCTTAGAAGATTTAGCTACATCTTATACCCGACCAATTTTGAGAACTCCATCCAACATGTTGAAACAAGTAGCAGACATATATACAAGAACAATATTCGATGTATTTCAGGAGGAATTTGTTGAATCACTAGGTTATTTTGTCGAGAAAATTGAGGATGGCTTAGTTAGCAAGTATAGTGTTACGAAAGATGAGGATGTCTCTACAACATTTATTGTGACTTATGATTTCTCAAACAAAAGAACAAATTGTAGCTGCTGCAAGTTTGAGACAGCTGGTATCTTGTGTAGGCATATATTGAGGGTCTTTTTAACAGTTGATGTTCGTGCACTTCCAGACTGTTACATTTTGAAGAGGTGGACAAAAGATGCCAAGAATGGCTTTGTATTGGACGAGTGTGTTCGGTACAATGAACTTTATCGTGATGCTGTGAAATATGCAAAGGAGGGTTCAACCTCTGAAGACGTTTATACAGTAGCAAAGAGTGCACTTCAGATAGGTTTCGCCCAGGTATTGGCTGCAAAGAAGAGTATTGTCGGTCAATGTACAATGTGAGGAGGGCTGTCTTCTAGTCATGAAGTGGAGCCATATGAGACTGCTGCAGCCCTGGCATACTTGTATTATTAGGTCTAGAATTTTAATTTTAAGTTATTTATCTAATTTTGCTTTCTCTGATCTTTTATCTCTTCCTTAGCCTATTTCCTTACAGATGCCTGTACATAACCTGTTTCTAGAAGTACTGATATTTGTCTCTGAAACCATCCCTGTTTTCCTTTTTCCATTTGTTTCTTTTGTTCAGAAGGAAGTGCTGATCTTTAAATTGACTTTCTTTTTAAATTGTGCATTATCAACAATATTTGTATATTATTTTATTCCTTAATGTCTATTAGCAAGAAATTAGAGCCTTGTTTTCTTCATATGTTATCTGTTTCATGATGTTACTGCTGCTTGAGAATCTAGTGTTTTAATACTTCATGACAAAGTACAAGACTCATTATATCTAATAATATGATCTAAAAGTTCTTTTAAGCAAGAGATCAAGGACAGAAGAATTCATGTTGCTGCACACAAGTAAACAAAAAAAAAAAGAAAAGGGAAGGGAAGGGGGGGGGGGGGGGGGGGGGGTGGGGGGTTTGGGTGCGGGCACGGGGCATACTCAGTGCATGATGTTCCCACCAATGTGGGGTCTAGGTGAGCGTCCTTATCGTTGATGTGCACAAACAGTTGAGAAATATGACTTGTTGCTATTGCAGACCATGTAAGAAGCAGTAGTCACATTACTTTGAATATTCAAGAGACCTGGGATTTTTTTTTATTTTTACATTCATTTGATTGCTACAAGTGATTTGCTCTCTCTCTGTACTTCTAATTTGATTGGCAAACAATGTAATTTGTTCATATCCCATGAAGCAAGCCAGTTTAGAACTACTAAATAATCTCCATATATTTTTTAGCTTGGTTCCCCAACCTCTGCTCATTTTTACTTGGAATCTGGATTAAACTCCCTGCAACATTTGGAGCATTTTCTTATTAGTGTTCACCTTAAGTTTTCTGCTAAATTATTGCACTTTATTTTAACCTGGACTTTTAACGATCCTCAATATTTTTTTTGTCTTTTCTTGTTGAAAAAGAGACTGTAATTTTTCATTTTTTTGTGCTAGCTTTTTGGCTTGGTCAAAGAATCATAATGTGATAATTTATAGTCATGTTTTTTTTATTATAATCTGAATTGTAGCAGATATAAGATCTTAAATTAAAAGGGACAACAATTGTTATTTGCAACTGTATGAATATTAACATGCTTCTAATGAAAATTAGGTGTTAATTATATTTATACTTAAGTTGCTTGGAAATTGATGGTACTTGTTGACTTTCTCATTATTCTTAATAGAAAAGCATTTTAGGCTTGGGGTTCTCTGTATTAATATCTTTGTAGTTTGGAAATGGAGCCTGCAGCTTGGATGTTCCTATTTTGCATGGTAATCGACTTGGAAATAATGTAAGAAGCTGATCAATTATTCCTTGGAGCCTGCTCAACTAAAATGCTATACAGGAACCCAATTTTCATGAAAATATCTTATATTATGTTGGCATTTTAATTTTTGATTATATCTTGCCACAGTTTAATGCATCCAGGATATCATAGTGACTTTTGTTTCATCTTTCTATTATGGAAAGACATCCATGTGTTGAGTGAAGAAGATGATCTGAACCTGGAGCCATCATGTTTGCTTAATATGATATTCTTGTGAGGATTTTCTGTTTTCAATTGTAGACTGATGCTTTACCAAAGCCACAAGTACAGCTATAGATTGTTCTTGCATAAACAACAAATGATATGTAGGTAAGTTTTCTTTTTTTCGGATTTATTGGGAAGGCATGTGACATTTTTAAAGATAAAGCTACCTGTAAGCCTGTAACTGAGTAAAATGCTTACAGTTTCATTTGTCATTCTGCCTGACAGTTGATATGTTTTCATAATGACTATGAATGCACACCTGGATTGCGTGTAGTCAAATTGATAAGTTCTTAATTAACTCTCAAAGGAATATTTTGTGAAATAGAACTCTTCATGATCTCTGTTTAAAATTGTTGTGCTTTTGCATATGATTATTTTTTTATTACTCGGGTTCATGTTTTAAAGTTTAAACAGTTAAGAAGTTGGTGAAAAGTCATGATATGGCTCATTTTTCTTCTACGAATTTAATTTGTATTCCTCATTCTTGCTGTAATCTTCTGCATCTTCCGTTACCCACTTCAGTTTTGTCATAGAAAACTGTTTTGATTGCACGATTCAGCTCAACTATGACGATGATGTGTTCATTTACTTATCGAGTGTTACTATTGTGGCCAGATGAATATTTATCCTTCTCCGAGAATGTTATCAGATTGTAAAATGACACTCTTTGTAGTTTTCTGTCTAAAGGCATGGTTTGATAAGTATAATAAGAATTATAATAGATAAAGAATTTTTTGTTATAAGTTATTAGTTCTTTTATTAGTTTGATTTCTTTAGCCCTTGCCATGCAGTCCTACCCTTTGATAGTTTCACTATGCTGCTCGTATTTCCTATATGATTTTTTATATAGATAATATCTGGTGCAAACCGATTGCTGATGTTTAATTTGAAGTTTAGGACTGTTTGATGACTATTTAAAAAAAGATGAGCCTCAGAATGCCCTTAATTTTTGAACCTTGAAGCTGCTTGTGCTAATATGCACATGACTAGAACCAATATTCTGCGCTTCCAGGGGCTTTGGTGGAAAGCACTGAAACTTCAATTTGATGTAGTGCTTTATTGATATTTGGTTCATTGTGCAGCTAGTAACAGATAAAATAGGAATTCTGCCAAGTCCTGGATACTGGATGTTGATGTGATTATTTTTGCTGAATTAGTGGCTGAAGACTAAAAATCTTGGTTTCTTTTCCTCATCATTGTCCTTTTTTCTGCCATGTGTGTAATAGCAGTGTCCATGCTGTCAACTAGTTCATGATGATATTAGATTGAGATCTTTTTTCTGCCATGTGTAATAGTGGTGCCCATGCTGTCAAACTAGTTCATGATGGAATTAACTTGAGATCAGCTTCAATTGATCTCAAGCTGTTCATAAAGGCTTAAGCCACCATGTGTGTAATAGCAGTGACCATGCTGTCAACTAGTTCATGATGATATTAGATTGAGATCTTTTTTCTGCCATGTGTAATAGTGGTGCCCATGCTGTCAAACTAGTTCATGATGGAATTAACTTGAGATCAGCTTCAATTGATCTCAAGCTGTTCATAAAGGCTTAAGCCACCTGAAACTTTGGTGGTTGCATTGATGTGGATCAGATTCTGCTTTATGATCAAAGTCTTGTTTTTGTGGCATACAAGTTTGATGGTGGAGGGAATTAGTTTAACTTGATTTTATTGAATTTATGATTCAGCAATGGTCGCAAGAATCATTCACAACAATGTTCCCTTGCCTGATGGTTTTCATGAAGTTGGCTAAATCTTGCTTTACATGTACAGGGCCAAAGAACAAGAAGCTGATACCGGGCAACAGCGTGCCCTAATTCTGCAGTTCCACTTTGGATGGATGTCCTTGAGAAATTGTTTCTGGCATTTCAGAGTATTTAACAGGGAATAATTTGAAGCATAAACATAAGCATAAGCATACCAACAAAAGCTAGGAAACACTGCAGGCTTTCATATAGTGTCAGAAAGCCCAGGAATCTCACGTCGCCTCTGAGTAATGTGGTAAGCTTGGTGAAGGTAAATGAGTTCTGATACATGGTTTTGCTGCTCCTCGAGGAACAAGATGAAGCCATCGGCAAAGGTTCCATGGCTTCTTGGCTTTTGCCTTCAACAAGATGCAGGGATCACATGGTGCGTGTTTGGTTCCTTGTGTGCTTTTGCAAGTGAAGGTTTGCCACGAGGCAAGAGAAAACCCAGCGTAAGCTCTGCCTGCCATGCTCCTTGAATTATTTGGTTGCCATTACTTAAAAAGGGGTGAAGGAGAGCACATAAATTATATGGAGCAATGTACCACACGGAACATCCTTTTTGAGAACACCATAACCCTTTTTCTTTCACTCCACAGAGCACCTTGGTTTGTCTTTGCTGAACATGCACAAGCTTTTGTGTTGCTATGGAACCTTTAATCATCGACTCTTTCCAGTGTGACACACACAAACACTCCATGAGACACTTCTCACATCACTTTTTGTTCCATCTTTTTTGTCCGTCGTGCGATGTGATCCACCACCAAGAGTGAGAAGGATGGTGGCACATGGAATGGGGACTCGTTCCTAAAGGGACTTGTCAGCCAGAAGAGGTCAGGGAGAGGTACCGAAGGCATGGCAAAGGGAGAAAAAGGAAGAGGAGGAACCCTCCGTTCATAACATTTAGATTCCTTTTGACTCATTATTAGCGATCACTACTCACCATATCATTGTGGAGCAGTGAAATTATACACTGTGAAAGACTGTAAACGTCAACGGAATGGGAAAAAGCGCTCTCTCTCTCTCTCTCTATCGCTCTCGTTTTCAATCACTAATTGGTGGCTCACTGTTTGTTTTCTTCCACATCTTATAAATATTAGTTCTGATCCCCTCATCCATTACAAAGTACAAGGTGAAAGGTGGAGTTGAGATTATAATATTACCTGAGCTTATGATGGTTGCACACGAGTTTTTACATTTAGAGAGAGAGAGAGAGAAAGAGATTTGTGCAAGTGCGTGACGGCCGGCACGCCAAATTATAGAAAGAAGTATACTCTCACGTGCGTTTCTCGTCTTATTCCTCGCAATATATGTTAGGCTTCATTAAGTCTTTAATCTACGCAATTCTTTAATCCTTCCTATACACACATTCAAATACATCATTTCTTGTGTTCTCTAAATTGGATAATCAGATTATCTGATGTTATCGATATTTGATGCGCAATAAGTCGAACCAAAAATGTTATCAATTTGATACTAGAATCTCCGGTCGTGTAACAGGGTTTCCCGCTGCAGCGGGAGGACGAAGGCGGTGCGGATGAACAGCGGCGGAGAGAAAGACGAGAGGTGAAAGGAAACATGGAGCGCGCGCGCGCACACACACACACACACACACGGACGATTCCTTCTCTTTTGGCAGGATGGGAACGAACTGGAAGATGGCGTTTGTGTGCGGTTTGACCACCCTTTTTTTACCTGAAGGAGGAGGCGATGGTGATGATCGTCGCTTTAAATCAAATCGGTCAGTCGGATGTCTCCAACCCCCGGTCTTCCTCCCTCTCTCTCTCTCTCTCTTCGTGTCACCACTCTCTTTCCCGTACTTCTCGACACCTCGGTCTTCCTCCACCACCCTCTTCTTGTTTCATGGAATCAAGAACCCCTTAATTCTTGATATCCGCTTACGTTGATTCTTCCTCAAGATTGTTAATGATGGGATGATCCACTGGAAGAGAAAGTGTCGAATAATCCTCGACAAATTAAGTCGATTAAACATACGTGCTCGACATCCTTGGCAATGTGACCACTAACATGGGGACTAATCATCGCCCATGATGATTAATTAGGTAAAGATTCGAGCCCTGCACTTCTCTTCGTTGGCAACAGCGCATGTGCCTTTCTTGAGGGTGTGTTGCAAAGGAGAGAAAAAGGAAGGAAGGTGTGCGTTATAATGGGGGAATACAGCACATGAGATCTTGAAAGAAGCTTAGTTTAGCGAGTGATGATTAGGTTTTGAACTCCAAGTTAGCCTTTCCATGGAATATGGCCTGCGACAGTCATCTTCACATGTGCGAAGAATCTTCCTCACGTCATCTCACCATTCCTTCCGTCAAGCGTGCAGAGGCTGAGCCTCTTTTCCCTCGTCAAAGTTGGATATGATTCCAACACATGGTTCGATCTCTCTGAAAGATAAAAGAAACGAAACCCATAACTCAGCTTGGCCAAGAACTATGTGAAGTCTGTACAACCATATTAGCTAAGAGATGCTTCCTTGTCTTGAAAGGAAGTGTGGAAGAAGGTTTACTACATAGGGTTTGACTGCTTGAAGTTGGGACAGGAAGAAAGCCTTCGGTGAATGTGAGTTGTCGGCTTAAGCATTCATCCATGCTTTGAGGGAATGAAAGGGTGAGTGAAGAAAAGGGAGGGGTCAGAAGTGCATTCATTCATGCAAAATGCTGATGGGAATTGTAATGATGAAATGAAATCATGTATGTTTTTGTTTCTTTGTGAGTATGTTTGTTCTATGTCACCACCCAACCCTCTCTGGTGGGTTCAAGGAGTGCGACCTGTTCAGAAGTTCTTTCTCCTTCCTCTTTCATCCCCTCATCTCTCTCTCTCTCTCGCTAGTTTCTCAAGCCTCTCCTTCCTAGCTCATCCATGGAGTAAACCCCCTGTGAGAAAGCTGCCGGAGCTGAAGAACACAGCAAGTGGGAGAGGAAGAGAGATCGCTGTTCTCTCTTTATCTGCTTTCTCAAGCCTTTTCTTTCATTCCCTTCCCCACTATACCTTCTTTTCTCTATCATGAGGTATTACGACAAACACCAAACCCTTACTTAGATCCCAAAGGTAAGCAAAAGCTCATTGCAAGTCTGGAAGCAAAAGAGCAAAAAATGTTAAGCTCTCCTCAGAAAACTCCGCCGCATACTTCCATCTCTTGCTTGGAGGATGGCAGTTCCAGCAAGAGAAAAAGAAGGCCTGCAGGCACTCCAGGTACTGTGACCCTGATGCTACAACTTGTAGTCGTCATTCCTCGCACAGTTTATGGTGATCCAACTTGCGAACACGGTGTCAGATCCTGACGCGGAGGTGGTGTCCCTGTCGCCGAGGACGTTGCTGGAGGCGGAGCGGTACGTGTGCGAGATCTGCAACCAGGGGTTCCAGAGGGACCAGAACTTGCAGATGCACCGGCGGCGGCACAAGGTGCCGTGGAAGCTGCTGAAGCGGGAGGCGGCGGCGGTGCGGAAGCGGGTGTTCGTGTGCCCGGAGCCGAGCTGCCTGCACCACGACCCGCGCCACGCCCTCGGCGACCTCGTCGGCATCAAGAAGCACTTCCGGCGGAAACACAGCAACCACAAGCAGTGGGTCTGCTCCAAGTGCTCCAAGGCCTACGCCGTTCAGTCCGACTACAAGGCGCACCTCAAGACCTGCGGCACCCGCGGCCACTCCTGCGACTGCGGCCGCGTCTTCTCTCGGTACGCCCAATACTCGATCCCACCTGCTACTAATTAAACTCATCCGTAAGTTCTCGGAAAAGATCATTCTCCTTCTTTTCTTCTTTGTGGGAGATCCATCTTTGAGTTCTTTACTTACCATATATATCTTGCTCTCTCTCTCTCTACAACACTGATATCTCTATTGGGTGCTAAAACCCTCAAAAAGACTTAAGACTCGAAGTTTGAGTTCTTGGTTTTAGTTCCTCACATTAATTAATGTGGTTGTGGTGGGAGTGATCTCAGAAACTCATACTAATTTCCCTAACCACGAAAACCTTACTTCAATTTCTTGGAGTTAAGAGAGGGATCTTTGAGGATTTTATTTTATATACTATATATGAAGACAAAAAGATTTTGAGATTTAGTTTCTTTGGCCTCTCCATGCTTTCTGTGGGGTGTGAATGTAGGCTCATCATTTTATTGCTTCTGCACACACCTCCCAAGACTTCTTGTGCTCATGAAGCTGCTGCTGCTGATGATGATGATGATGATGTGCATGTCTGCCATACCATTCATTGCCAGCTTCTATATCCAAGAATTCAAAGCTCCTCCTCTCACAATCTTCTTCTTTGTAAAGAATATAAATTGACCGGTTTAATGTCTTCTTCTCTAGCGTCGAAGCCATCCATCGCACTTAAAAGCACTTGATGACATCGATGTCTTCTTCTTCTTCTTCTTCTATTGATCAACTACTGCAGAGTGGAAAGCTTCATAGAGCACCAAGATTCTTGCAATGGCGCCGGTGGCCTCTCCTGGACTGCCTCGAGCACGACTCCGTCGGCCGCTACAAATGCCAGTGCTCCGGCGCCAAACGACCACCGCCTTGGCCTCCTCCACAACCTCGAGCTCCAGTTACTTCCAACATCCAATACCCACCAATCTCACGCCACCTCTTCCCCTTCTTCCTCTCTCACGCTCGTCTCGGACGGGGCTCAAGCCGCGGAGCTGCAGCTGTCTCTCGGCCCTCGTGAGAGCGAAACTGCACTCGCCAGCATTAGTCCCTCGTCGAAGGCAGGCTGCGAGGGCCAGGAGCAGGCAATGGCAAGCGAAGCGAGAGAACAGGCCATGAAGCAAGTCGAACTGGCGGAAAAGGAATTCGCCAACGCTAGGAGGATCCGGCAGCAGGCGCAAGCCGATCTCCAGAACGCCTACCTCTTGAGGGACCATGCAAGGAAGCAAATGAACCTACTGCTGCTCCAGATGACTTGTCATGCTTGCAGGAAGCAGTTCCAGCCGAAGCCCGATTCAGCGTTCGCCGAGGTCTCACCTCCATCGGCTAGCTGTGTGTCATCGCTCATGACCGGAATCAAGCGAGACGACATTAATGTCGGGCACCACTTACCAAAGTTCTGGAGCACGTAGCCCGAATACTTTGTTCACTACATCGACGTTGGGTGATGTCTTCATGCCCAAAATAAACGTATGGGGTTGTATATTGAAATCTTTCTGTCATTCTTTTATGGTACATTTCCTTAGTTATTTGCAGGTCCGTATGAGCTCTACCGAGAGACCAGTCATCCTTCTTTTGAGTACGAGTTCGTGAATTTTAGCATTAGATTTTTCTTTTTGTGATTGAAGGGTATTTCAGTGCCATATAAGGATAAGAAATTTTTGTACAGAAAGAGTTCTTAGGAGGGAAAGAATTCTGATAATTAGAGTTTGATTATTTAATAAAAAAGAATTTTATAAGAAAGGGTTCTGGGGGGAGTGGGGAAATTTATGACAATTAGAGTTTGATTGTTTAATAAATATCTCATGAATGAATTTTTATATTTTAGAGAGGAAGATTGATGAATACTTCTCTCTACAATATCTAAAGAAGATTGTTTTTTTTAGAGAGAAAAATTATAAATTATTCAAGATTTATATATGAGGTAAATAATGAAATTGTACTTTATACCATGTGTTCGTTCATATTAACCTTTTTGAAGCCTTTATGATCCCATAAATATTTAACTCGAAATCTCACAAGTAGACATTTCGGTAAATACTTGATGTAATATAAATTATAAATATAGACTTCACAAACTTTGAATGATTGTGCGATAAAGGATCCAATATAATTCATCGCGATCAAAAGTCTACAGAAGTGTCATGTATGTTATGGACTTAGTTAGTTTTACCTAGGTTGTGCGATACTCTTGTGTGTCTGTCTATAAATAGTCAGCCGCTCTAATATCCCGTATGATTTCTTAAGAATTTGTATAAGAGAAAATGGGTTAGAAGAAGCATTTAACTCGAATTCTTACGAGTAGACATTTTAACAAACACTTATATATGTAAATTACAAACAGAAACTTCACAAGCTTTGAATAGTTATCTAACAAAAGATCCAAAGTAGTCTATTATAACCAAAAATCCTCACAAGTATCACATATTATATGTCACAGACTTAGCTGATTTTGTCTGAGTCATGCGACACCTTGTGTATTCGTCCGTAAAGAATCAATCTTTTTAAAACCTTGTATGGTTCTTTAAAAACCTACAAAAGAGAAAATGGATTAGATAAAATATTTAATTCGAGATTCTATAAATAAATATTTCAACAAGTACTTGATAAACAATGTAAAATATAAATTATAAGCTTTGACCGATCATGTAACACCGAGGTTCTGGGATTGATTCCATATCTTATTTCATAATAATGTCATATATAAATACATAATAATATTAAAGATTTAAAACCTCAAATTTTAATCCAACATCATAAATCATAAACCTTATATCTCATTATAATTAATTTTATAAAATAATAAATTTAATTATTTAAATTTTTTGGATATAGATGAGAGTAGCGGAATCACTTTAATATTTTAGGTTTGGAAGTCTCGTCTTCCTCCAAACAAAAGGCTTCGTGTTTCCTTACAGGGGGTACTAGTATGTGCGTCGAAGTCTATGATTACGATGGTATTATACGTTAGAGAAGACAAAGACATGTTCTTCATCTGATGTATAGATGTCACTGACATGGAAGAGTGGCAACTGGCAAAAAGCTGATGGAAGAGTATCTTTTCCCATATGAGACACAGGCATCACGTCAACACTAGTGGATCAACCTGTGTCGGCCGAGCCTTAGCCTTACAAGTATGACACAGCAACAACTCGCTGCAGTACTCAGAGCTGCTTCCGGTGGGAGGTCTCTTCCCGGGACATGGTGGGTTTTACTTGTAAGAATGTTAATAGTTCTTCCTCATATGTACTGTGGTCTCTCCGAGTCTCGATCAAGCATTATGAACGGTAATACTCTTCTTACGGGACTATCCGAGAATTGAGGACCGACCAAATTAAGTGAACAAAACACTTTGGAGATGTGTTTGCAGGAGGAGGTCTTTTTCTTTGGACCACCGAATTATTTGATGTCCAGAAGAAGAAGCATCTAAATCATTTGGCTTCAACAACTCCATCTCCGATTCCGGAAGCACAATCATGAGCTCCCACTATTTGCATGCACAATGCTTAATGATGAAAAGGAAAAGACAAATCAGAGGTAGCGGATGCTTTTATTCACTATTTCATCCTACAAAATATGTACGTTAGTATGATATGATATCAACATTGAGGATGCTATTTTTATTATAAAATAATAATTTCATTTGTTGAGTAAAATATATTTATATAGATTTGAAATAGAAAATTTTGGATGTATATATATTATAGTGATTGATTCTCAAATCATAAATTGATTGAGGATTAGAGTATATAAGGAATATAAAATTATAATTTTATATTTATCTTTATCTTATCTTTTATCATGCGCCCTCAAGATTGAGATTCTATCAAAGATGTCAATCTTTGACTGATGCAATTGAAATATCCTATGAGCGATAGGCTTTGTGAGAGAGTTTACTAGTTGATAAAAAATATAAACATGAGACATTATCACAGAAATACGTAGTTGATGTCTGACAACTTAATCTCTAACAAAGTAAAGATTGATTATAATATATTTTATGCGAAAGTGGAATATCATGTTAGAGCATACGTAAGTGGCACTGACAATATCATAATATATTATAGAAGTGGATTGTGAGGTGATGTAACTTTATGTAATAGATTGGCGACTTGATTTAATTTTATAGCTGTGGTGGTGATGACTCGATATTTAACTTTAGTAGTTGATCTTGCGATTGTATTGTGTTTCTTGAAACTCCAACTGATCATATTTGTTGTAAAGAAGATAATGTAGATTGACATATATATTCTATCATCGGTGATGCATGCCCAATCAGCATTAACAAAGGCATAGAGATGAAGTGATTAGTGTTTATAAAGAAGCCCACGATCAAGAGTCTCTTTAAGATATCGCAGAATACATGTTAGTACAGATCGATGCACAGTAGAGGGTAGATGTACGAATTATAATAATTTATTATCTACATATACGATGTTTGAATATATAAAAAATAAATATTGTAATAAACCAAATACTTATTGCTACTATATAAGATTTGTAGTACGGTTCTCATCATATAATTTGAGTGATTTAGTAGAGAAAAATAAGGTAGTGACTTATTTAGTATTTTGTATATTCGTCTTTGATAATAGATTTTATTTTATTTTTTTTAAATAGAAAACTTTAGAAAATATGAATGTTGTTTCTACTCCTAAAAAATAACTTAAGGAAAAGTTCAGAAGATATGAATATTACTTCTTCTCTTAGAAAATAGCTTAAGGTATCTAGGTTTTTGATGAAGAATCTATCTGCGAATTGCTTAAGGATTTACTTAGTCTCTATGAAAGTATTATATATGATGATAATATCATTTACATAGACCAATAAATATATATTATATCTCTTTTGTTATCATATGAATAAAAATGTATCGAATTTGGAGTTGATAAAGCTGATTGATATAAAAAATAAGCCAAGTTTATATACCAAGCTCTTGATGTTTGGCAAAGTTCATAAATAGTTCCTTATAGTTTATAAACATAACTTAGATATTAAGAATGAATAAAGTTAGGAGGTTATTACATAAAGGCATCTTTAAATAAAGCTTCTTGTAAGAAAATATTATTAACATTTAGTTAGCATACATGCCAGCCTTGAGTGATATCCATACTCCGGGTGAGTCGAATTGTTATCGATTTAATAATTGGACTAGAGGTCTCTATTAAATCAATACTTGATCATTAGTAAAACTCTTTAGCCATTAAGCATACTTTGTATTTAGCAATAATTCAATCTGAATTTTATTTAATTTAAAATATTTACTTATATCTGATGATATTTTGTGTGAGGTGAGATAGTACAAGGGTTCATGTGACATTATGGAGTAGGATATCATATTTCTCATATATGGCTTTGCACCGGTATGAAGATTTTAGGGCTTGAGTGATGCTTGTAGGTTCAGTAGATTTAGGTGAAAAGCTTGTGATAGCATACAAATCAAGGATTTGACATTATTTGAAAATATCATTTTTGGTGTGTATTATTATATGATATCTAGGCTCGGTGGTATTACTGGATTATGTTATAAGTATAAAAATAAATAAATATTTAGTGACACATATCCGATAAGACTGATGCACTTCAGTGTCACTTAGCCAAAGAGAGGACAATGACATCTTTTGTAGTGTTAAGGGCATTGCTTTATCGGGCATTGCAGAGTGACTTGGTGAAGAGATAGATGATAAGTTATAAAAGGGGTAAGGTGTTGTTAGACTAGAGTAACAAAGGTGTACAAGTCTAGAGGAAAACTACTATTTGATATGGTAAGAAGTGTGCTTGAGGGGATTTGAGGTATACTCATGAATCTAGTGATGAATGATTTTAGTAGCTCATTTTATTGAAGGAGTAAGATTTAACTCAACAGAAATAACATAATATGATATAAAAATTATTTAAATTTAAGGATCATAACATCAAAGAATATTATATTCGATGAAAGACCCGATGAAGATGCAAGGCTTAAATCTTGATATTAACTTGTGTGAAGCTTAGGGACATAAATGTAGCTAGGGATAACATAAATAACCAAATATTTTGAGTTTTTGAAAGTTTGAGACTTTGTGAAATAGTTTTTTAAATGGTGACTAGTGCTGTAGGATTAGGATGAGCATGCAATTAATGAAGTAGACCATAATTTAAAAGGCTACTGACAAAAAAGTTAATAGTATGAAAGCTTAGTATAAAAGAGTGTGATCAATTTCAACTATGTGTCGATACTTCTATTCGTTGTCAGAGCCAACTAGTTGAGATGTGTGCACATTGTCACGCCAATTGAGTGTAGTAATAGGTTTAGGTTAAGATCGATAAATTTTTACTATGTGTCCAATTTTGTCATAGAATTATTGATTGTTATTGTTGAAGCTATTTTCTAAGTTGTTTGGATTGAAGTTAGTCACCATAGTTGGAAAGTTGATAGTGTAATAGAGGATTATGGCTCTGTGTGCTACCTGAGGAAGCATCTTATTTGGTCCTTTATTTAAGTTTATGTTGCTTTGATTGCTCTTTCCTATGAATTTTTGACTGAATTGAGATATAATAGTTGGTCTTATCTTCCTCTCTTCTCATTTTAGATATATTTCATGATCAATTAACTTATCATATAATTCTTCAAATGACACTAATGAGTCATATGCTCGAATTGCTATCATTAGTTCCTTATATTCATCTCTTAGGCCATTAAGAATATGAACAATAACTTCTTTGAAACGAATGATATATTAAAGTCAAGTCATTTATAATAACTTTTAGATTTTGTATATAATCAGTAATAGTAATTTCTATTTATATTATTTTTATCATAGTAGATAAAAGACTTAGAATATAAGTATGAGAGCAATTGGAGAGAGTGGATTGTAATTTGAACCATACTTGTGCTGTAGTATTATACAAAGAGATTAGTAGTGCTATAAAGCCAATGATTGAGGTTTGAATGATTTATAGAATAAGATAATTTTGTCATAACCATAACTTATAATCAATATTTGCCGGTGGGATGAGTTCTCTTGGTGTTTGGATTTTTTTAGTGGACAACTAAGAGAATTATTGATGTAGCCTAATAGATCATTTTTAAAGAAGAGATTGGTAAATTATGCTTATCAAGATATATAGTTATCGCCTTTATAGAGCTTGAAGGATATTAGAGTTACTGCATTGATTGAGATAAATTTTGTAGGTTGATATTTTCTAAAAATAAAATAATTAAAGCATTAGATGTAGAGTAGGAAGACATGCTGAAAAGATACTATAATCCAATAAGAAAAATTTTAAATCAATTAACGATGAAGATCTAATCTGATAGGGAGGATATGATTGAATAAAGGAGATCAGATCTAAGAAGCACAAAAGAGAAAACTAATCTGACAGAGGAGATCAGATCTAGGAAATCATAAATTATGGAGATCAACCATTGAAGAGTCAATGTGCAATAGCCACTGCAATCTAGGAAGGCCTCATCCTCGTCCAATGATCTCATTTAGAATGTGTAGAAGATGGCAATATCTTTCTTCCCAAATCCCTTTACTCAATTAAAAGGAAGAAGAGATCAATAGGGAGAGTATTATTTGTCTTTAGTTATAGATCAGTAAGCAACGAGGCAGAAGAGATCAATAGGGAGAGGTGTTGTTCGCTTATCTGTCTTCAATTGTTGATCAATGATTTGTGAGGAAATGAAACAGTAGTCACCAATAGATGGTAATGAAAAAAAGAGAACAAGGAAGAGGGAATCTTGCTTGAAGCAAGAATATTTTGATACCATGAAAAATTAAAAAATTTGATATGAAAGGATGATTTCATTCACTGAACTAATGCGTATTTCTATAGATTTGAGAAAAAAATTTCTCAATCATGTGCTATAATCATACACATATTAATTAGTAATTGATCCTTGATTCATAGATTGATTGAGGATTACAACATGCAAAGTTCATCTAAACTATTTAACTTAAAACAATTCTATTAAGCAAAATCATAAGCTATCATCATAGCTAACAAAATCTTTAGTCATGATAATGAAATTGGCAAAAAAAAAAAAACATAGCCATCAATATTTCATTGAGATACAAATATAAAATATATTAACTTTGGAACGATACAATAGTCATACGATACAATAGTCATATAACAACACTCGTAATGAAACCTTTGAAACAATTTACTTTAGCTCCATCAATAATTTTCTTTTCTCTCTAACTATTTCTCCATCAATATTTTTCTTTTCTCTCTGACTATTTCTCCATTCTTTACTCAAAAGAACATAAGTTTTGGAAACCAAAAGGGTTTTGGCCAGTACATGAATGGTATCTCTTCTCTTGCTCCTCTCCTTCGTTTTCATATCTTTTATCTACAATAAAGATTCAACTTGAGTTTTTCCAAGATCACAATAACTATAAAAAAATAAACTTAGATGTGAAAAGGATTGATATAAAAAAAACATTCCTACCTTATAAAAAAAACGACAAGATACAGTGTTGATGCTATTGCAGCCATTTCCTGTACATTGATAAAAATAAAGTTTTATCTTCGAGCTTTGATCCCAACTTACCCATCACGATAAGATTAGTGATGGATGGCGAACAACAAACACATTAGCACTCCGAGAAGAAAAATGAGAAAGAAGCAAGAGATTAAGAGGAGAAAGGAAAGGAACAAATGATGTGTATAGTTGTAGGTTTGTCAGCTATTTATAGTCAGTTGGGATATCTTTTTGATATAGTGTTCACATCTAATATTTGATATACATGAATTTTCCATAAACAAAGAAAAGCAAATCTCAAATGATAGCCCCGCATGTTCATGCATATGGTCATGTGTATATATATATATATAAGATAAATTTTTGAAAAAAAACATCCATCTTTGATAAATTCTCACACTGCGTCATAATTTTTAAAAATTTTCACAAAGCACTTCTTGTTTTATAAATAATAATTTTGCCTTTGACCCTTGTCGAATGTACTTTCACTTTCATCTTGCATTCTCATCCTATATTGTCTTCTCTCTCTTTGTAATAAAGATAGAGATAAAATGAACCAATAAGGGGATGTTGTACGATAATCTCTTGAAGATATAGTTTTTTTACTAGGAAATTATTAAAAAATAATCTTACTTTCCCTTTTATAAGTGGTTTTGAAGTGTAGTTTGGCATAACTTTATTCCCATATATGCATGAATTATTCTCTATTCTCAATTGTCGCAATTAAATCTATCCGATCCACTCGATCAAATCTATATATCACTTATTTTAGGTCTCTCGTGTTCGATCGTCCTTTCTAATATCTATATTGTGACTGTTTGGTTTTCCATGACTTACTACTAATGACTGTCAAATTTATTCAGTCATTTGTTTGTTTGATCGATCGGATCCGATCGGATATGATTGTTTTGATGTTTTCGGATAAACGGTTCGACTTTAGATTTTTATCGGGCTTAAATGATCAATCCAGTGTGATTCATAGATGTGAGGAGATGGAAGTGTTGATCATGCGATGCCATCCTTTATACTTTGACATTAATGAAATTTTCTCCTCTATTTTGGCCTCACCTTGCCCATCAAAAATTAAATTAGTGAAAGAGTATTGCTTGTCCTTTTTTTGGCAAGAGATTTATAGCCTAACCAAATTCGTCCAAAGTTCCTCCCACAATCTGTTTGGTATCTTCTTAATATATGTCATATATCTCATTCCATCTAATACTTCTTCTACATCAATATAATATTCATGAATCTTCGTCAAACAACAACAAGAAATGGGCTAAAGTCATGCATATGGATCGATCTATGGATGAATACCGGATTTAAAATCCCTCTACATTTTACCGAACAAAATTCTCAGAAGTTTGGAATGTTATTTCGACCGGTGTTTATCAATCCGACTATTGACCGACACACAAAAGCAAGCAGCTTTAAGTCTAATACAAGGCTTACTTTTCAATAAAACATTAATATTCTGACAGATTTTGAGCCGTCACAAAAGTAATCGGCATAACCTCGAGTTTGGATTTATTTTCTTTCTTTTGTTTATTTATTTTTGGACAGATTATTTAGCTCTGTTCTCTAAAATTTCATATATCCAATCAATTATGTACCTATCCGAGTTTGGATCTTTGTCTGGATTCGATTGCAAGAGTATGTGTTTTCTCTCTATTGCCGAGTAACTTGATGTGTAAATGATATCAAACAATTCTATATCCAATTGTCTATCGGATTTGAGATTTGTTAATGATAACTATTGAATTCAAGTTCACAGTTATATGATATTATATCATATCACATGATATAATAATTTTTTTATTTTTTTATTTTAAATTATAAGCCTCTATTCTCTTGCATGTATGAGTGATACGTATTGTTTTGCTTTTAATTTTTATGTTTGACACTGTCCACTGGATTAATGTCTTTGGATACATTGAGGATCAATTCATTTAGCAACAAATAATTTTTCCAAACCATCAAACCGACTGTAAAAATCATGGATGAATTTTCCTCCAAATTAAATCTTGCGGATGAATGGAGAAATAAATCTCATGACCATAAAGATTAATATTAGAAGTAAACTAAAGAAGAAAAAAAAACTTGCACGAGACAACCCTCAAATGAAATGAATGGGTCAATGTATACAATCTACTGCAACCATACCATCATTTTTCTATAGGAAATGGTTCATCCCAATTCGTGGAAAGTTGTCCCTGCCAACAATTATTTAGCCAATGCCACCGATTTCATTAGACATCCATGTGTGACAAAAAAGTTGTCCGAGTCGCAGATAATGTGATACATCTTGAAAATAAGAAAGATGAGCAAGGTTAAACAGACCGACTATTTCTTGAACAACTTCCCTAATCTAAGACTTGCCGGCGCTGCTTCCATACTGCACACAGAACAAGACAGCATGTCGAGTGGTACATTCTGCGTGCAACCATTTTTCGAGCTGATCTGGTACCAACGAGCTACTCACACTTGATGGATCGATATATGTGACGGACGAAAAGCAAAGCAGCACGGAAGCCAACCATCCCAAGCATTAGCAAGAACCCATAACAGACGCAAGCCATGTACCCGAAAAAGAAAGATGTCTGCATAAACCCTGACATGTCTGAGCGTGCAAAGTAATAGTATAAGCAATACCCATATACAAATACGCCAGTTGATCCTCCGCATAGGTAAGACCTGCAACAGGAGAAGATGTGCTAAATTAGACCACTTCAACGGTTGAAGTATGTATCACACCAAAGTACTTCTCATAAATATGCCTACTGTTGATTTATACCTGTGGTTTTACTTGGGCACATTTTCAAAAGGCTATACTCAGAGTTGACCTTGGATATCATAATTTACTTTGTCTCACATGTATAATATGCACGTAAAAGTTGCGAGAATAAAATATATTGTTGTGTAATGTATACCAACCAGAGGCCAAAAAACTATCTAACTATATAAATAAACTCAATTATCCAGATGACTGTATGTATACGTCACTAGGTAAAAGACACTGCTGGACCAAGAACATCCTTGATAAGGGATGAAATATGCCAGAAATCTTTATCCTGGTAAATGAAGAGAAGGTCAGCTGAAACCTGATAACAACACATTCCATGTCTACAAATTTCACATAGTAATATTTCATTTATTAATGAAGCCAAAGAATTATCTGGTAATTCAGAACAGGAACCACATAAACCCTTTTGCAGTAACAAAACTATTGCACTAGAGAAACCCCTTTGATTGAATTTTCCATGAATAGTAACTGAGTGGAACTTTAGAGGCAAAGAAAAACAAAAACCAGCAGATATATGAGAATAATAAAAGGGAAGAAAACAGCTCCACGAAAACACATGAATGAGAGGAAACTCATATAAGTAGAGAAATATTTCAGCTTGTCAAAAATGTGAAATTGAGATCATCAGAGATACCAGAATGATAAGAATCCAACAAAGCAACTCCACATAAAAATTATGAAAAATTAAGACAAATAGAGAATGAGAAGTGTGTTGCTAAATCCATTATTCATTTAACAAAATCAGAGAACGAAAGAAGCATATAAGTTTCAAGCTTATACTTTTGGAATTACTTAGTTTTCGGAGAATAATAATGACTAATACAATGAAATAATTTGAAGGTATAGAAATTTCTTTTCCATGCCAAGTGATGGCACTTTCACAGAGTCCGTTTTAAGCAGTTCGCAGGTGGCTGTGCAACTTGTGTATACAAGTCTGTCTGAAGCAGCATAACCTAAATCAACTCCCAATACAGACACACAAAATGAAAGATTTGTGGTTACTATTGCACCATGCAGCATGGATTATTTCTGAAAGAAAATGTGAGCATGTGCATGAATTTATGAATGCAAATGGCATGAACATTTGGCTGAGGGAGTTAAAGCGAAGAAAAGAATCACTTACCTCCACCACCATTCATGATCTTCAGAAGCTAGCTGGAAGTAGGTCAGTGCCACAGTGATGAAAGCAGTGACAATGAGGAGGATGATGAAGACTATAAAGAGAATGCTATATATGATGTAAATCCTGTGACCCCACACACTGGCAAATATGTAGTAAAGTTCAATGTAGATTGCGCTGAAAGGCAAGAAACCAGCCATTGCCATCTGTGGAATAGTTCTCCGGTACCAGGGTAACAGTGGGATCTCTCTAGGATACTTTGTTGTGCGACAAGGGGCTTGAAATTCTGTTTTACCATTCTTCCCAGCAATTCCACCCAAAACAAGCAAAGGTGAAGTGACTAGTGTCCATATGAGAACAATGACAACGATAGTCCCAAATGGTAGTGCTGCAGTGGCACTATACACAATTGCGACTGTATTAAGGAAGCAGAATGTAAGGAACAGAGGCCCACAAAAAAGGAATCCAGTCAAAAGCACATTCCTTACCTGCACATACAATAAAGGTGAAATGTACAACCTAGGATGAATTTACATATTCATGAACATGTGTATTGCATGCTCTGAAGCATGGATTAAAAGTGCCCAATAGTTAAAGACAAAATCATACAGCAAAGTCTGCCACAAACAAAATGCAGGCATTGACAAAAAAAAAAGAAGAATAGAGAAACAATGCCAAGGATAATAGATGTACCCAATTCGTCCCTTCAAGTTGACAATAGAAAGAGGATGCAGTATACCCAGCAATTCCAGAGGTGAGTGCATAGACAACCACAAGAGCAGTAAAAAGTGCCCCACGATTGTACGGGTAAAATACCCCAACAAGTGCTAGAATAAAAATGAACACCGTACTGCACAGGTCAAAATAAGTAAATTATTTTGATTTGAAACACAATAAACTTAAATCTTCGTAGAAATTTCAATATATGTGTGCCAGTTAATCTACAATATCAAAACACCCTAAGAAAGAAAATTTTCAGATGGTAAGGTCAAAGTAGATTCTATTCTTCCTCAATTAAGTAAGATAAACTTCATGAAAACTACTCACAGGGCAAATAACTGTGTTCCAGAACCAAGACAAGCCGCCAACAGTGACTTATTCTTTGGAAACCTGAAGACATCACCATGGATATACTTCCACCCTGTCTCTTCTTGGTCCTCAGCAGACTCCTCATCATGGGCATACCTTTAACAAGAGCACAACAAACATGAATGCATAAACGGTTTTGACTCTATGAAAGACAGGAAAACAAAGCATAAGTCAATCCCCTCTAAATGAATGACTTAATACCTAGGAAATTACATAGAGTGCCTGTCAACAAATCCTTAAAACATCATAAGTTATCTACAGTACCTATCAAGCAAAACCCACAAAAGCTAATACATATAATTTCTCAATACTTAGGGAATACCTACAAAACAATGCTTTAGCTAATTATAATTTATTATACAATCTTTTAACTGCAATTCTTGTTTAATGCACATAATGTGAAAAAAAGAAGAGTTTGAACAGAAGCTTACTTAACAAAATCATTCTTCAGCACTCGCATGAGAATTGTGGCAAGAAATCCAGTCAAGAGAAGAACTGTGACAGATGAATTTATAATTGAGAACCAATGAATCTCCAAATGATGAGGCAATGAAGAGGTCTGTGAGTATTTATTCATCCTCTTTTCAAATGGTGTGGTTGTCTCCTTCCACTTGACAGAATAAAAGAAACTCGCTTCAATATCCTTGTCCTCGGTGAGGTCTGCCAAAGAATTGGGATCCGTGCGCACAGAAATCTCAATCACATGGTCACTGTTGTAGAGGATATCAAAGTGGATATGCCTGTAGAGGTAGTACTTGTACTCGCTCACATCCTTCCCTTCTTTGTCAACTTTTCCTATGAATCCCCAAATAGGGAGGTCATCATAATACATTTGGAAGTAGTAGTCCTTAGTGACTGCGCTCCTGAACTTGGCAACATCTTCTTTCGTGAGCTTCTTCTTGCAAAGCAGTTCAGAGTCACGATCGACGCGGAAGTCCAGCTTGTATGGGGCTTCAACAAGACGGTCCCCATTCAGAACTTCACCAAGTGCTTCTTTTTTCTCAGTTACATGCTCTGTTTACAACATGAGGATAAAATCAACAGGGACAAATGTAGAAGAGCATGAATGAGATGGATAGGTAAACTCTAAAACCCGGATACCAACCTGGAACACAGAAGGGCAGATCAAAGTGCCGATATGTCTCGCTACAATGAAATAAAATCAACATAAGCATAAGGTCTAAAGAAAACAATAAGCAAAAAGGATTGAGTTTAATAACTCATGCATCCAGAAGTGTCTCAAGGCTGAAATAAAGCATCCTTGATGCTGCAGACGATACGATCCCATCTTTAAGATTTTCAGCAATTTTTTCCAGAGCTTGTTCCCGTATGCAGGACTAAATGTTACTTTATTCTTACATTATGGATATACAGAACAAAGAAAGCATTTGTTCTGCCAATAAATTCTCCTCACCATAACGCTGGATTGTGAAAAACATATAAAGAGAACATGAAGCTAGAAGAGTGATACGTGTATCCAATTATGACCTATTCAACATAAATCGAGATTCAAAATCTAATAAATGAACAGTCTTTCACAGATCTGACACAAGTAACATCTAATTCAACACAAGTCACGTCCCAAGAGGGCAAAGAGTCGGCAAATCTTGGACGACGGGAGCGTTTATACCCGCGGAACATCTCAAACACCGGTCGGAACAGGAGAAAATGTGAGACGAAGGAATTGAGGGAGAGGAAATCTCACCTAGGGTTGTGGAAAGGGCCGACCTTGTTAGCGTACAAAGGGACGGGGTCCCCCTGCTTGTAGCGGTGGTCGGAGGCGTCCGACACGACGCCAGTGACCCCGAAGCACAGCAGCAGCGCCGTCACCCGGATCAGATCCATCGCCTAGCCGCCCCAGTCCCCACCTCTCGTGTTCGGAGCGCTCAAAGTCCGCTCCAAAGGGAGGAAGGGGAGGAAGAAATGGGGACGACGGGGAGCAGAACCCTAGAAAGAATCGCCCGACGTGGGTTTCCTTTGAAGCGTAATTAAATGAACAAGACGGAGGCCGACGGACGGTCTCCCTTCGTAATTGATCGAGTTGAGGTGAGTACCGAGTACGTTTTACTTTGAAGCGTCAGTCGTCTCTTTGTGGACGTCCTTGCAATTTAAAGTTTGAAAAGGGTTCTTTTGAATATACATATATATATATATATAATTCTTTTTCGTTTAATATATTAATTTGTAGTTTTATAAAACTAATTTTAGCATGCATGTGTGGAAATCCTGCCGTCCATCAGTCCTTGCGTGGATCATAGCATGTGATGGACGTAGATCAACCGTTCGGATGCGTGCCGTACAGTAAACGGATGCGAATTCCTTCGTCTTCTTTATCAGCCTTCTCCCACCCAAAACATTTACATACCGAACTCAACTCCAAGTACGGACTTGGTGGATGGTCAGGGGTCCACCCAATTCGGCCACCATTTGGTGAAACTACAACGCGGGTATCGGAGAGGGTAGATCGCCAAAAATATAGTAACTAAGAGAGCACAAACTCTTTTTGGTCTCACTTCTCGCTCGCACAGACAAAATGTTCTTTATCTTAATGACTGCAAGTCGATGCAAAAAGAAAGGTGACAAAGCCGATGACCTGTTCCAAATGTTCAGGATTATTAGGTAGAATTCGCCGTTGTAATCATCCAAGCCTTAGCATAAGTTGTTTGACCTACTTCTCTAAGGAAACCTCTCATCTTGTTGATGATAGATCGATCGGAAAGGTGATGCGTTCCGGAGCAAGTTTATGCTGTAATGTCTGTAACTTCGAAGCCAAAATCCAAAAGCTGGCATAAAGAATAGGGGTTCCTCTTGACCAATTCAACAAATAGTTAAGATCGAAAGATTAGAAATCAACCACAATTACAAGTGACATTCGACAAAGATACAAAAGTAATAAAACAATCTCCAAACAGTGGCCTATAATCTGGCACATCTGATCATTAGAAACACAGGAATGAATCATAATTACAGCAGCAACAATCTCGTCGTAAATCCATTAGATCCATCATCATCATCATCACCATAGTAAATCTCGGTTGTTTGTGTCGTCGAAAACTTATCTTCATCTCCCCCAGGATTGTATTAACCTTTGCGGTCGGTCCACGATGAATCATCCGCAAGAGACCTCGACGAGGATGAGGGCGAGGTCTCACCGCCGGGAGGCATGTCGGAGAGCAAGGCCAGCAAGCGGCGGACGCTCACCGAACGGGCCGGCCGGAAGCTGAGAGACCTCAGCTTCTGATTAGCGGAGAAGACACTGGAGGATTTGGTGAGGATGAGGTACACCAGAGCTTGAACTACCACAAACACCACCACCTTCATCAGCACATCGCTCACACCATCCATGGCGATCGTCATGCTCGTGATCAAAACAATTGTCCAGGAAGAAGGGTTGCAGAAATGCGAGGCAAGTCAAGAGGATCCAACCAACCTCGTTATATAATGCGTGTGGAAGTCAATTCTTTGACTGCCACGATAGCAGTCATAGTTATCCGATGCGTGGATGTGGAATGAGTCAGCCATTTTGAGACATCGACGGCAAGAAATCATTGCGGCGAGCGGTGGCAGACGCGGATTAGGTTGTGTGATGGGAGTCCCAACATCAAAACGTGCACGGCATCTGCGACGGAGAAGTTCACGTGGTCGTAAGCGTGTGACAAGTCTTACGTGGAGACAAGATTTGCAACTTCTTATCTCTATGGCTTACAACAGAGAAAATATTACGTGGAGACTTCGCTGCTGCTTCCTCCGTAGTCGAAGGTTGCTTGTTCTTCTTCTACCAAGTCTCCTCCTTCTCAGCGAAGTAGAACTTTGGCTCGGCTTGCAAGAAATAATGCTACAATTCCTTGTGGAGAAAGTTTGACCGCGCTGCGTTGTAATTATATTTATATACCATAATATATTTAAATGATAGGATTCCAATAAGGTCGCTTTGGCCGAGTGGTTAAGGCGTGTGCCTGCTAAGTACATGGGGTTTCCCCGCGAGAGTTCGAATCTCTCAGGCGACGAATATAAGTTTTTTGTTTTGCCTCTCCATTTCTGGGAGAGCAAATTGGGTCACTCTCCTCCTCTGGCTTCCTATCGCTTTCTTCACGTTTCCTGCCGGATCAGAAAGAAGCCCTAATTGTCGCTCTGTCTTCATTCTCTTTCTTTCTTCCTCTTGTAGGCGATCAATCAACACACACCACCGCCTTGCTCGGTCGCCTCCAATCATCTCGGTGGAGGATTGCATCAAATCTTGGTCAGTATTCTGCTTCGTTTTGAGATTTAAAAAAAAAGAAAACCTTTAGATGAAATCCGATCGAGCAAATTCTGCTGTCAAAATTGCTCTTTTTTCTTTGACTAACCATTTCACATCATCATTTTAGTAAACAATCAATATAAAACTTCATTCTCTCCTATCTCATTGTAAATCTCAGATTGAGGGTGATAAATGCATCTTTGAAGCTTTGCGTACTTCAAGTAATCTCGCACTTATTATGTCTGATGGCAATCGAAAGTTTTGATAAAACAGAGTAATCTAAGATTTTGAGGATGAATTTAATGTCAACTTTATGACAACGACTTTTTACATTTTGATCACAGATTAGGTGGAGTAGAACAGACAACAATGAAGAAGACTATAAAATAAAATCTTCCTAATCTTTCGTGCAAAATGAGATCTTAATTTGACACAACCCCTACATTTAATGAGCCTTTCTTCCTGATATTAATGTCAATTTGTCGATGTCTTCTTTCCATAAGATTTAAAAGTGAAACCCAACCTTGACCGCTCACTCTGTTTCCTCTTCTTATTTATTGTCAACAGGAAGAACAGAGAGGTCTGAGAGATATATACATTGATGCATCCATCAAACATTAACTCTGGTCCTGATGTGTTCTTGGTGCTGCTTGGCCATGAGAGAGATCAAAGTCAGAATGGCTACTTACTTGGAATGCATGCATGATCGAATTGAATCCTTCCACACACACAAACACAGGAGAAACTGATCACACAACTTGTGAGATCTTTGTGGATAACGTTGTGAATCTTTGGTGAGCAGGTCACAGCCAGTTGTATAATTTTAGTGCCTCCACAAATAAATAGGAATGTAATTTCCATGGAGACTATCCTTTATAATTCCATCAAAACATTCCATTCCACTCCCCTCTTTGATCTCCACCATCCACCTGTTTCTTTTTATTTTTATATAAAATAAATTGAAACAAGACAGAAAGATGGAATAACAATTATGATACAAAAAAAAGTTGCATTTAAGAAGCAACTCATATTATTTGTCAAATCAACTTTTTAAGGGATCAATCAACCATAAACGTCCTCCTTTGTTTCCATCACATCACAATTAGAGTCTAAAATCACCTTCTAAACCTTTTTCATGCCACAATTAATCTGCTAATTATCATCCCTCTCGTCTACCTTTGTAATAGTATTACACCACCAGTAAATTTGTGGCGTATATCTACACATGTATGTTTCACGTACACATATATATAATTAGGAATCTTTGAGATTCCCCCCGGAATCAGGACACCGGCCTAACAAATTCTGCATCTTCGATGGGACCTACTTGAGATTTCGATAACTGGTGGAGAAGTGGCGTTTCCAGATTAAACGTGTTGATACCGTCCGAGCTTATACATTTGGAGTCCTTTATTTTGTGGAGGTTAGTCGGTGCTTTCTTCTGGAATCATCTTAAAGAAAGCGACATCAATTTTTGCATAGAGAGAAGGTGCTTCAACGACGTCATTTTTGACAATGAAGTTTCTTCTACGTCAACTATTAATTTTTGACAACGAAGTTTCGTAGCTATTTTGGTCTCGATAATATTTTCCACTTGATTTTGGTCTTGATAATATTTTCCACTTGATTCCGTCAAGCAATTGAGCTTTGGGGCTGCAGGTTGACATTGAGCTTCCCGAAGATTTGCCTCTGAAAGAAGACCACGCAATTGGAGAAACCCTGCAGATAAGGATCGAGGAACTTGCAGAGGTTGAACGAGCATTTGTGCATCTTGATTTTGAATGCGACCACAAACCCGAACACTATTCTTGTCAAGCTGCCCAGGAGCCAACCTTGAAAACTCCCACCCCCCCCCAACCCGGAAGGAAGAATTATTTCTTTGGACTAACTTACCAGGATGATATCATAATTATAGAGAACCTTCATGCTTTTCTTGTTAAAGCTGTAATTTGATGAAAAATCTGAATTAATGATGAAAAATCGGAAAACTGTTCCCAGGCTACAGCCTAGCCAGTCAAAGAACCCACCTGCGGCTCCCAATCACCATAATAGGTTATTACCAAATTCATCAAGTTTCACCAAAATAATAATCACCATACAAGCACAATCCTTTTACCAGTGGAAGCTCCTTTTTAACTTGTCAGCAAAGCACTAAAATTGTCTGAGGTCCTTTTAACTTCCAAAATATTATTCCTGAGTTACCTAGAAAGAGCTCCATAACCTCACTATGATGCGCCTTCTCAAGAATTCCACGATAGACTGCAAATGATAGCAAATATCAATTGAATTGCAAGAGATCGCAACAATCAAAACACTAACAAGCAAGATTCTACTTAACAAAAAAAACACCAATGGAAAAAATTGTAAAATGAATCTGCGGAGATTTGTTTAAAGTTAAGATCAAACGATCACAGATCCACCATTAGTTTCCAAACACTTCTTCAACCCACAAAGAATCACAACTACATGACTAGACCAAACAAACTTCTATGCCAAAGTATCTATTTTTGATAACTTCCAACAAAAAAAGAGTTTAGCCCTATTATGTAGCTATCCTTTATCTGACCAAACTTTGAAGCAACCCAATCAACCATGAGGTCATAACCAAGGATTGCCGTTTCTGGACCCGTTTCGGTGATATGGTTGAACTAGTACACCACTCAATATCGGTGCAAGAGTGTCGGACCATCGATACGTATCGGCATTTCAAAATGGAAAAGAAGAAGAGCATGGGTGGAGGAAGAGGAGGAACAAGAAGGAAGAACAGGAAGTAGTGGAGGAAGAATAAAAAGATGAAGAAGAAGAAGAAATGGTGGAGGACAAGGAAGAAAAAAGAAGAGGAGAAGGAGAAGAGGTGGGAGTGTACCTGGGACGAAGAACGAACGCAACGGCAATGACAGCAACAGTGGCATCGCGAACCAGCTACAGTGGAAACAACGTTGAACATGAGAAGAGGGCTTGCGAACGCTGCTGCCGAGTTGGATGGGCCCCATGACTATTTTCGTTTCTTTTTTTTACTCAATCGGACAGGGTCGCCCGAAACGAGGGTGGTCCACGTACCGGTACATACTGCCCGTTTCATACCGTTTCACTATAGGAGCCATCAATATCAAGTTTCAACTAATAAACTCTAATTACTTAATTGCAGAACAAGAGTCTTTTAAAAAGAAAAATGAGTCCTCATTTATGATATGGCTGCATGGGATAGCTTTAAGCCATCACCTTTTGGATTGTTGTTTATGGTCCTACAAAGCATATTTCAGATGAAACTCATATGGTCTACTTTACTGATGACACATTCAAGTTTGAATGACTGTACACAAGAGCTACAGATAGGATTGTGACTAAGCATCCATAGGCAAATTACATAGAAGCAGACACAGTATTTATCAAAATCCATCAGTATAATATACATCAATGGCTTCCCTCACTTAAATTTCAGCAAGAAGAACAGGTAAAAAGACATTGCGCATAGAAAAGTAGGCTACTTATTGTACATGAGATGTGTTTTTCACCCACCTATGATCAGCCTTTTAAGTAGAGAATAGAAGATACAGGAACATAGTTGTCTAACATGTTATGTAGTTCAAGTGAGAAATCTAGTCTAAAACATAAATGATAGCCTAAGTGCCTATGCAGTAATGGGATAACAGATGCAATGCAAGTCATTTCACAATTTTTGAGTCAGATAATACACATATGCCATCAAAAAATTAATATGATAATATTTTCTAGATTTTTATACTAGGAGGATGAACATCTAGAAACACTAGGAACATATACAGTAGGTTACAACAATTAAACTCATAAATGCTAGATAACAGGGGTACGATATGTATCATTAATATTTTTACCTAAGAAATATATAAATGTATTTACTATATTCAAACAACAATACATAAATCCACATATACAAATGTAATATTTGTATATGCACATATATTTCCAAGCAAGCAACAATACATAAATCCTTGATGTCTTTAGAGCTTTTACTATATAGGTGTCAACCTAAGCACCTGCAGTAACTATAGTAATTCTACCTTTATCTATCAAGTTATTCAATTCTCAAGATCTAACATATCCAACAACCAACTGCAGCTAGCAATATAAATGATGATCTCATTGTGAAGTATTGAAGAGGAGTGTCGCACTTGTATGTCGATGGAGTCTATGCAGTCAAAAAAATAAAGAATGAGGAAGAGAGAAATCAGTTGAAACTAGAGGCAAGAAGTGGAAAAGCTCAAGATCAATGAAAAATGGATAAAAAACAGTGGTCATCGAGTACCTGTATATCATTCTATTATAGCACAAAATGTACTAATATAGTTTGTGTCATAGTTTTACAACTCAATCTGGTAACAATTCCAGTCAGACCAAGTGTACTAAATGTAGTTCACATCATGGCTTTATATCTTCGTTTAGTACCAAACTGATACTTTGTCAGATCAGTATGGTTATGGTTTCCAGTGGTAAATCAACCTGAAACATCCAGTATCGCAGAAAAATAATAAAAACGAGAACCGGAAGATAGTGAACTAATGTACCATTCCTGATGAGATCAATATTTACCATCTGTACCAGTCCCACCGGTATTTGAAACCACAGTTTGCACAATGCTAGACCCCTATCTAAATTGTTCAGGATAACCAAAATAATAAATCCATGTAGTCTTCTATTGATGTAGCCTTCTTTATTATTGTTCTCTTAACTCTCAAAACAACACAGCCCTATTCAGGATAACCAAAATAATAAATCCATGTAGCCCTGTCACATCATACGTTTGGTCCACAGGCACGAAAGAAAAATGATACAAAAACCGAATAAAAGAATCTATATGGGGCACTAGCGTGAGAAGACTTCTGCAAAATATCATTAAGTGAACAATGCACAGATAAATTATTGGTAAATTCTACAGTGAGCAAAAGCTACAAGAATAGATCGCTGGCACATACACAAAAAGTGAGTTAAGTGTCAAGATATGATGCCACGATAACATGCTCAGATTATTTAAAAGTCACATCCAAGATTCATCGAAATAATGCCACAAGACACATCAAGCAAGAGCAATCAAATTTCAAGAAAACCATGAGGAGAAGCAATTTAACCAAATTTGATGCCTTGGGGGCATGCTCCGCACCTCAATCTTCGCATCAGACAATCAGCTGGCTTTGGGATCGGGCATCGGGAAGAGCCCGGCACCGGCCGCGCCTCTTGGGGGCGCAAAACCCAAGAACTTCTGCAGATTGGTCCGGATGCTTATAGAGCAGAGGAAGTACAGGAACACCATGGAGCAGTCGGTGGGATCGGTCCCGGGCAGACCGCGGTGGCTCATCTTGAGGACCAGCGGGATGGGAGCGAAGGGTAGCTTAGCCACCACGCGGCCCTCGAATAGGGAATTGAGGAGGCCGAAGACAACGAAGAGAACGGCAGCGACGACGGCGCCGGACTTGAACTTGGAGAGGGAGAGTTCGCGGGTAGCGTCCTTGAGGCTGGTCTCCACGCGGTCCATCTTCTTGGCCCGAGACGAAGACGACGACGACGACGACGACGACAAGGACGAGGAGGACGAGGGTTTCTTGGAGGAGGATGAGGCGGAGGTGGACTTCATGGTGTCGAGCTTCTTGGAGGCCTTGTCGATGGAGGAGCGAAGGGATTTGTATGTAGATGTGCGGTAGATCAGGAGCCAAGAGATGGCCTCGCAGAGGAAGGCCGTGCAGACGGAGATGCCGACCACCACGAGGCTATCGGCGTAGCGAAAGGACGAGAGGGCCGAAGACGCCGCCATGGCCGGCCCCAACCACCACCACCACCGACGTGCGGAGGTCTCAAGAGGGGTTGTTGAGATGGTAGAAGAGGCGGAGATCTGGGGCGACTCGGGCCGCCAGCAACTCCACTTGCGGGATCAGGTTTGGGTTTCTCCTCCCCAAAAAGCCTAACAAGAATTCGTTTCTTGGTGCGCCGACTTCGAGGAAGACGAGGGCAAATAAGTCCAACTACCAACTAAGGATGTGGGAAGGCTTCGTGAAGTACTAATGATGGGTTGTTATGGGGATCCCCTGCTCTCACCCAAGCAGGCTACGCCAGATCAGAACCTCTCCATCCCATGGTGGGCCGACGACCCCACTCCGGCCCGCACGTGATGGGCCGCGTTCACCTCCATATGAGCATCTGGAGCACGTGACGGTCATCACTGCCAACGTACCTCGATGCACCGATTGCAGTGGCTGACACTTTTAGCATGAGCAACATCACCAAGTAACTGCACCAACTTCAGGTACCGATCAAGGTCGCTGCCAACGTAGAGCATGTCTTCGAACTCGAATGCCGCAGAGAAAAGATATTACTGGTTTGTGAATGGCACACAACTTTGAAGTGAAACCATTACGACATGTTCAATTCGCAGAATCAAAACCTTCGGGATTTTGACATGAGATGATCATTAGTGCAAACAATTTAAAGTCGTGGCCTCGGGGCCGACGCGGCTTGGTCCGGGTCCGAATGCGTGGGGATCCGATGCGACGCTCCACTGGGCAGCTGGAGTGGCCGATCGTAGATGTCCGAATGGGAGGTAACCCAGGGGGCGAGGCTTCGTCTTAGAGACTGGGAGACGCGATCTCGCCTTCGTTCCTGCACAAAGGTCGGGTCGAAAGCCCGGCCCGACCCCTCCGACGATCAAGTCAGATGGTATGGAAGGGAGTTTCTATCGTCCAGCCGTCCCCCTTTTGTTTGGGACTCGGGGGTATTTATAGGACAGTTTAGCATTACCTGATGTGCCCGCCTGTGAGAGGCAGGATCGTACCTCTGACCGCATCTGACACTGTCACTGACGTTGCATGGAGAGCCAGATTGTCGCAAGGTATGGGCGAGGGTCGGTCGTCATCCTTCCCTGCCGTGGTCAAGCGCACGGGGTTGGAAGTCGTTACCTGACAATGAATGACGTCAGCGCATGTCGAGTCAGCGTTTATTGCCTTCCTTATTGGGCAGAGCAGCACCCCAGGTGGGGCAGTCGTCATGACACATCGTGCCACCATTATTACCCCTATCAAAATTAAAACTTCAGAAAATATTCTCCTCAAATTATAACTCTACATGTGACAGTACCACTAGGAAGGATCGGGTCACTAATTAGGCGATCGAGAAATCGTAAAATATTTTCACTCGTTAACTTGTTATAAAAAAAATTACATTAGGCACCCACTCCTTTTGCCTATTGATTTGTTTGGATAGATGACATCGAGAATCTTATTTGACCTCAATTTTCATAGAAACAGAGTCTTCGAGCCTAACTCTTCCACACATCAATTCCGCAGTTCAAATCTGAACAGAGCGATCAAGTACGTTGTACCATGCGTTGACTTGAAGGCTTCTACTGAGTCAGTTTCTTCAATTACCTTCTCCTGTTGCATATTGACAGTATTATGATTTCTCAATTAAATTGGTCGTTTCATAAGCTTCAATTGATTATCCCTTTCACTTGTACGCTGCGACAAGAATCTCAGCGCCATATGGATAGTGGCAATATTCTGTGTACACCGTTGACCAAGTCCTTCTCTGCACCCTACACCAAAGCCTCGACCACTAGTGGCACTATCGTAATTTCAAACATCCATCCTCAAAAGATCCCCTGGATAAGCACAAACCATATACAACACAATTAAATCGCTGCTTGTGGGAGTCTGCGATCAGAGAAAGAGAGAGACAGAGAGAGATGGGGGTCGTGATATTGGACGGGTCGACGGTGCGGGCGTTCGTGGGGGACGAGGAGGTCTTCAACCGGAGCGTGGACGAGCGGTTCGCAGCGCTGGACCTCAACGGGGACGGCGTCCTCTCCCGCGCCGAGCTGCGGCGCGCCCTCGAGACCTTCCGCCTCCTGGAAACCCACTTCGGGGTCGACGTGGTCACCCCCCCGGCCGAGGTCGCCGCCCTCTACAACTCCATCTTCGATCAGTTCGACCTGGACCGCAGCGGCACCATCGACCGCGACGAGTTCCGCTCCGAGATGCGCCGCATCCTCCTCGCCATCGCCGACGGTCTCGGCGACTTCCCCCTCCAGATCGTGCTCGAGGACGACGACCAAGGCTCCAACCTCCTCCAGCAGGCCGTCGACCTCGAGGCCGCCAAGACCAAAGCCGCCGCGTCCGGCAAATGACCCCACCCCGTTGCCGTCCCCCTCCTTTCCGTCGTCGTCTTCTTCTACTAAATATCTCGACCACAATAAAAGAAAGCAGCCACGTTTATTCGTCGTCCGGTCCCCACGTGTCGTGGGTTTTTTATTACTGTTGTTGTGCGTGTCACTATCGACCGTCAGATGGTGTCGGTCGTGTCAGTCCGTTTTGTGTTTCGAAGAAAGAGGCGAATGGAGTAAATTGGTGGGATATAAAGCGATATGCTATTTCCAATCGCGTTGTAATATTCAATCTAAGATTAAATTAGACTGTCATACAAACAAGAACAAAAGCTAAAGATGCAAAGATATGATTGAATGTTGTTCGCTCATACTCCAACTTGCACTTTTGGATGCTCTGAACCCACTGGGAAACAGCTATGATGATGAAGAGGACATTGGTTTGAAACAGGGGAGGGAGACCATTGTTTCTGAGAGTGAGAAGAATAGAAAACCTGTGGGGAGAAGAGAAAACCCGATAACCCGTTTCTTGTTTTGATTTGGCCTCCAGGGTCCGGGTCTGAATCATGCTGGATCCGAATAGCTTCGAATCGAGGTTATTAACAAGTTCATATAGATGAAGGATCGGCGTCCTGTTGCGATCGGATTCATATTGAATAATCGGGTTATCGGGTCCATTGACTCCTCTCGTCCTATTGTTTGAACCTCTCGTCTGTCATTTCCCAACCCGTCCAAAAGATGCTATGGTCTTCCCGCCACCTCTCCTCCCTCTTCCGACGGTCCTCCTCCCTCCTCCACCTCCTTCAACTCCACTCGCTCATCCTCAAAGCCGCTCTCGACCACCGCCCATCCGTCGCTTCCAAGCTCATCTCCTCCCTCTGCCCTTTCTCCCTGGCCCACGCCCGCTCCGTCCTCTCCAACCTCGCCTCTCCTCCTCCTCCTCTCTTCGCTTGGAATTCCCTTATCCGAGCCTACGCCGATTCCGATTCCCCCCAAGAAGCCATCCACCTCTTTTCAGCCCTCCGACGTGCAGGGAACGGGCGCCCTGACAACTTATCCTATCCGTTTGTTCTCAGGGCGTGCGGCCGTGCTTCCGTGCTGCGAGTCGGTGAGATGGTTCATGGGGTGGTCTTAAAGGCCGGGTTTTTCTTGGATTTATACGTTGGGAACACTCTTCTGTACATGTATGCTTGTTGCGGGGTGTCCAAATGCGCTCGTGAAGTGTTCGACGAAATGGGTGTTAGGGACGTCGTCACATGGAGCTCCATGATCCAAGGATATCTTGCTTGGTAGGTATGCTCTTGTATTCAACCTTCGCTTTGATTAAAGTTCCTGAACTATTATTGTTATAACCGGTCGATGATGGGCGAAATCCAAACCGGGGGACATATCATATTATCAGGGTTAAACCTGATAATTTCTTTCGAAGATAAAATCGTAATTAAAATTTTATGTTTGTGAAAATATTTGTATTCGAGGATACAAAGAGGATATTTCCATCAACACTCTTCAAAAGATAACATATTTCCATACGACAACCAAAGGCATAATCAGATTATGGTCATCCAGTGGATGCATCTCTTCAGGGAGATGCATGCTTGATGTAATTTAATTTCAGTTTGTTCTGATGTAGATTAAGTTTTGGTACAAGTTATGGGTCATTCGGTGACCTATGTTTTCATCTCAAAGGGCATAGTTTATGTGAATCATACAATTGATGCATATTTTCTTTGAGTCGACTAGAACTAAAAGGCTTTTTTCGATCGGTGAGTTCAGATACATGGACAGAGCCCTGTCCCAATTTATAGGTGTGAGACAATGGTGTCTTTAGCCATCCAGTAAGCACCTTTGTTTTGATTCAATTATATCATGGAGTTTTAGCGTCATATTGTTTTTAGTTCTCTTTTGATACCCCACCTAAGATTGGATGAAGCATATGTAACATTTGACATGCATTATTTTCCTAGATGCTTCCTATGCTTTATCTCGCAATACCGATAAACCTCTATTCTTGTTTTTTGTTTATCCCTGTCTTTTTTCTTTTTCAAAATAGTTGTGACAAATTCTGATCCTTGATGTTCTATTTAATTTACAGTGGCCATCCTGTTGAAGCTCTAATGGTATTTTTGGAAATGAGATCAGCAAATGTTAAACCTAACTCAGTTACTCTAATAAGCCTACTTTCAGCTTCCAGTTATTTGGCTAGTCCGTGTACAGGACGAGCTATTCACTCATACATAGTGGTTAACAACATCAAATTGGATGTTGCCCTGGGTGCTGCTCTAGTCAGCATGTATGCTAAATGTGGGCTCTTAGAAGAAGCCTTCCAAGTTTTCAAATCCTTGCAAGAGCAGGACTTGCAGTCATGGACAATTATGATCGCAGGGTTCGTTGATCATGGCCAATGGGAAAAAGCAATCAATCTATTCTCCCAGATGGAAGCTAGTGGTGTAAGACCAGACAGTACAACATTCTCCGTCATTTTATGTGCTTGCAGCCACCTTGGTATGGTAGATGTAGGCCAAACAATGTTTTCTAGAATGGTAAATGAGTTTCATATCAAGCCAACAATTGAGCACTATGGTTGCATGGTTGATTTGTTTGGCCGAGCAGGTTTACTAGAAACTGCTTATGAGTTCATTAAGAACATGTCAATTACTCCAAATAATGTCATATTGAGGTCCTTTCTCGGAGCTTGCAGGAAAAGCGGCAAATCTTTTGATATCGGTGATGACTTGCTGAAGCTTCTGCTGGAAGAGGAGCCTGACCTAGGATCAAACTACGTGATTGCTGCCAATATGTCTGCATTATCTGGAAAATGGAACAATGTGGCCGAGTTAAGAAGCAACATCTCAAAGAAAGGTTTGAAGAAGGTTCCAGCCTGCAGTTGGGTGGAAGGGAATGCAGAAGTCCCAGAGTGGGAATTATTGGCAACTTCTGGATGATAATGAGTATGTGAAGAGCTTCCTATTTGTCTATGATAGATAGGAAAAATGAAGGGAAGATTTATAGCGACAAATCACTTCTGCTAGAATTTGTTAAATGTGTTCTCTGCAATTTTTGGGCTTGTAAATGTATACAAGAGCTGAAATTTGTCGATGTAGAAACTATATAGATTGTCATACTGATCGAGTATGCAAGAAGTATCTTCGATACGTTGTACAAATTCAAATTAACATCATCCAATTACTTCATTATTTTCATAGTCAGGGGTATTACAGTATCAAACAAATGAATAATTTCTTCAGGGCAACATGAGAAATGAAAGGCACATGAACCCTTCTGCACTGAGCTAATACTGGAGCTTTGATGAGCAATTGTTCCATCGTCAGGATCCTCATGCATTTTGAAGAAAGCAAGTAGCCTTTGATCACTACATGCTTCACTTTTTGCAGAAGGAATAGATGTTAGGAATGAAGATACTGTTTTCACCTCACATGTACAAAGGTGATAATATGTATAGCTCATTGCAGCTCCTGAACCATTGCAGTGAGTCATATGCTAACAGAGTATGACACCTGTGTCTCGTGGACTTGTTTTCTCAGTAGACAACTAGCTAATGTCATCAACTATTAGGGAATCATTGGCATCTCAGTGTTCCTGTCAATAATTACAGGTGCAAGTAGAAGCTCATTCGAGAAGAGCACATGTAGGTCGTTTACTATGTGACATAATTCACTACTTGGAATCCTCTAAATGAACAATATGTCGCAAAGATACCTTTAAGAGAGGTAATTAGAGAGTTGGAACACTCCCAAGCAACAGGAATGGTACTCCCTGAGACAAGGATCGACAAATAATAAAGAGTTACATGGATATAGCGAAAGATTGAAGAGTGCAGGGATCAAAATCTACAGAGTGAGCAACACTATCGTAGATCATATGTTTATAGATTCACAGTGAAAATTCTTGATGCATTGTGTTGTCCAAATGAGAGATAGAATTCCTGTTCTTTCTTTTTCCTTCGCCTGACGATAAAAGGATGGCCGCTTCTCTGGGCAACACCACAACATGACGAAAGAAACTAAGGAAGAATAAAGCAATAGTATCATCCGAAATCCCACAAGAGTGCTACTGATCACAGGTGCAAATCCAAACTCACGTTCTCCTTCACGCCGGGCATCAGCTGGTAAGCAAATTGGCTTTTGGAAGATGTGGAAGAAGCACCACGATCGTTGCCATCTGAGATAATGCCTCCAATTCCCTCGATTCTTGGCTCTTGATCTCGTCTTGTCGTAGGTGAAGGCATCGGAGAGTCCCCATGGACTAACCCCACGCTCGCGCCGCCATGCACGAACCCAGGGGCCTTCCAGAATCCCGGCAACGGGCTGCCGTTGATGGGTTGAGCCGCCGAACCAAACCCCCCGTAGAAATAACCACCGAAGCTACCACTGGCGGCGGTAGTGGCGTGGCATGCAGGGTAGTGCGGCGTCGAAGGGGAGTCGACGGCGAAGTGGGCGGCTGCAGGTAACACCGGGCCGAATGGTTGGTGGTAATTAAAAAAGCCGTAGAGATGATGGCCGTCGATGGCTGCCGGACCGTAGTGGATCGCGGCCAGGGCGGCGGACTGGATGTGAGCCCGCTTCGCGTGCTGGCGCTCGCGCTTGTGGGCGTTTTGGTGCCCGCCGAGCGCTTGCGATGTCGGAAATTGGCGATAGCAGTAGTGGCACTCGAACTTGCGTGCGCTCTCACCTCCGCCGTTGACGGTGGTGGTGTGGTCTTTTTCGGTGTTGTCCTCTTCGTTGGTGGGATGGTGAGGGACTTCGATGCCGAACAGGCGGATGCCGGAGGTGGAGGAAGGCTTGGGGACCGGGCGGATGAACGGGAGCTGCGAGAAGGAGTCCACACTGATGAAGTCGCGTCCCTCGCTGCGCTCGTTCATCTTTGCCTTATCTTGTGGACTTCGCCGGTGCAGGCAACTGTCTCCTACGTAGAAAAGAGGCTGCGGAAGCAGATTATGCTCTTCTGCTCCTCTTCTTTCTCTCTCTCGTTCCCCTCCTGGCCTTAAGGCTCGAAGACTACTGTAATCAGGTTCTGTTTCTAAGTGAGAGGCAGAGAGATCGAGACAGAAGGAAAGGACGGCAAAAAAGAGTTTGGATAGACACCATGTAGAGCAACAGAAGAACGCGTCAGTGGAGAGGACAGTCTCTCTTCACCGGACGCGCTGCAAGTGATGAAGAAGAAGAGATAGATAGATAGATAGAGAGAGAGAGAGAGAGGGGGGGTGGTAACGGAAATAGCTCCTTTTTTCCCCAGTCCTCCTGCGATCGCTTTGGTCCAAATTCCTCTGGTGTTTGGATGTTGAGAGTGATCTGCTGGTCATCTACATCTCCCTTTCTCTGCACGCGGTTGAGGAGGAGGGTAGACAATTGGGGCTGCAGCCTCCTTTTGTGGAGACGACTGACGATAGCTGCAGCAGCTGCTGCTGGCGGTGGCTTTTGGCTCGTCAATTGACAACCAAGTACCTCTCCAACAACACCATCACATCACCACACATCCTCTGCCAATCTCTTCATCATTCATCTTTCATGCTATATATATATATATATATATATATATATATATATAAACGGCAGTCAAGGCGGAATACAGGTACACGACCAGCTCTCATGGTGGGGGTCTCTCTTTCTCTCTGTCTCTGCGTATGTGATACTCCATTAGCCACTGGCTGCTGTGGAGCCTCTCTTTATAGCTGTTTCTTCTTTATATCTGGTGACTGGTGTTGCAGAGTATGGCTTTGGCAGTGGTCAAGACAGCATTTGGTGATTAATTGTGTGAACAACTCTAGTTAATTACCAAAATAACCAACAATGGCCATAGTTATGGTGATGCAAAGGCCCAGCCTTGGCCTTCTCCACAGAAATCTATCTGTGTTTGAAGATATACATGGAGATGATAGTATTGATATGAGTTTAATTCTCTCTGTTGGCGTGCCAGCAGCAGAGGTCTGCTTTATTCATGCATGCCTGCTGGTCCATGCTGTAACTATTCCTTCTCCCAAGTCTTCATGCTCCCTCTTCACTGTTCTAATCTATCCTCATCTGCACTGCCTTGGGTTCGTGAAATGGACGTGTAGTCCTGAAACCTCATTTGTCCTTCCAGGGGACCTCTCGTAAAGAAGTCTCCTTCTGTGTCTCTCAAATACCCCACCACGTGAAAGTGACAGTATGGCACATCCTAAGTTATGCCCTAATAACACAATACAACCACCACTGTTCATGGACCATTCCGCCTCGTTCTATCTGTATGCTTCCGAACAACAAAAGATCTCAGTTCTATCCATGACATATCTGAAGAGGATGAACTCATGCATGCAATTTTATCCCTCTTTATAGGATGTACGTGTTTTGTCCCCCTCGTCGGATTGGATCGGATGGGAGAGTACGGACTAACCTGTCGAGCATCGCGTACAAGCCGGCTTAATGCGCTCAGATGCACTCCATACGGACTAACTACGGAGTCTTCTTGCCTGTCCAGTTTTGTTTGAGGTCGTAGAGTACTCCATGATGATGTAATTTCTGGTGCTGGATCGATCAACGTAGGGATATTAACCTGAGGAACTTAAAATGATGTAATGCGGTCTCCGTAGATTATGGCTGAAGAATACAGCACCCATTCGCAGCATGGCACATGCTTCTTGGACAGTGACATTTGCATCAATTATTGAACTCGACCCTTGAAGAAGAAGAAGAAGAAGAAGAAGAGGAAGATGATGGTTGCTGCATGTCATGCTCTCGAAGGGCTTTGGTGGTCTTCTCGAGGCGTGAAGTGACAGCACTGTGGGAAGGAAGATTTCAGCTGAGGACCACCCAAGGGTGGGATCTCAAAGCTGAACTCATCTTCAAAGAAATCGCAGTGCCTTCTGAGAGAAGCCAGAAAAGAAAAAGGAAGGGACGTGGGGTGCCTCCTTTCACATGTGATGTGGATGTCAGTGAGGGAGGGAGGGAGGGAGGGTGGATGAAGCAGCTCCTCTCATGGCTGGCTAGCTGATGGATCCTCGGCATTTCCTAGTTGGTCTTTCTCTGGTTCATGTAGCCATCATAGGGTAAGACATCTTGTGACCTGTGATTAGACTTTGACGAAACGTTTGGTTCACGATGACAAAGACAACGATGAAATCAAGTTTGGTTCACCCAATCACACCACCATTGCTTCAAGCGAAAGTTGCATTTTGTCAAACACAAAGAACCCAATGCGATAACATACAGCACGTCAGCTACTTTATCGTCGATGTCAATTCCTGCTGCAAATAACTCTTAATCTGTGCCATCACAAATCAAGCAAAAAGCACTTTCGGGAGAAAGAAAAGGGGAGGAATTGGCTCAGGTCCCATCGTCACCATCATTTCTGATAATTCACTGTCGAATTTCCCATGTCAGTCATTGTAAGAAGAAACCCACATAAATCTACCACTTGATGGCCAAGTGTTGCACCGTTCTTCCACCCATGATCTATTTGGATCATTCTTTTCCTTGGACTTAGTCCTCTACCATCACCACATATGTCTTCAGGAGAGGCGACGGTAATCGAACCCTGCGAGCCTTTCAGTTTCTTCTCCACACCGTGATGTGCGACCTCATCTTACGGTCTGCTTCGAGGCCATCGATCAATCTTTGTCACCCATTATTTCCTGCACTCAGTACTTCCAAGGGAAGCAAGACGACGACTTCATGGATGAAAGCATGATGGTTCAGGTCGAGCTGCATCATTTATGACTTCGAGGGAGACCACATCGGTGCATCGCTAGGACACGAGCAGGACACGATGATCCTACGACAGCCACATATTCATATATATGTACGTATGGATGTGTGTTATATGCGTGACAGTAAAATTTAGATGGGTGAAGTACGAGACGAGTCGTCCGAAGGACAAAAAAGGAGGTCACATCGACTTACAGATGGAGAATTAAATTAGTGAGAGAAGAACAATTTTGCCTTTAATTCATTCATGTACTGTGTATCGGCAAACTAGGAAGCATTACTCCATCTCAACAACCTACCATTATGATGCTGTTCGCTTCGCATATACCAAGAGCTCCATGAGCTCTTTGAAGTAGAGGAATTCATGTGATCGCAACCCAGTTCATCTTTGGCAATTCGATGCGGCAGCGGAGGACCACGAGCGTTGCAGACGACCACCAACTCGATCCCTGACACTGTGGAGGAAGATGTTGGGTTTGAAGAGGGAAGAAGGAATGCGAGCCCAACTCAAACGCTCGAGGGCCGTGTGAAGAAGATGGGTGTTGACGTAGCTAATCGTTCGTGTTTGACTTGTTAAGGCCTGCTATGGCGCTATAGGAACAGCGTCCTTGTTATCACCGACCCATCTCCTCTTTCATCACGAACGTTGACGTCGACTGATGAATTTATATTGCCGATTCGGCAGTGGCTTCTTATACATCGAAGAGATCAGAGATTGCAGACGTTGGTGGTGTCGCTGTTCCGCAGATGGGCGGCAATGGGACGGTGGTCGGCGTCAAACGAGTCGAAGCAGGGATGCCTTCTGAGGAGTGGGACTACTCCATGCCACTCCCCGGTGACATCGTCAAGGGGGTCGCACCTGCCGACGACGACGACGACGACGACGAGGAGAGCCCCATTTTTGCCTCCGCCAAGAGCCGGTCGGAGATCAGCTCCGTTCTCGGTCGGCTGGGACGCCGGTCCGAGTCGGTCTGGGTCAAGGTCCAGAGAGGCAGCAGCCTGCTGGACCTTCGCGCCCGTGTCGTCCCCTACCGCGGCCACAAGCTCTATCGCCGTTTCACCGTGATGGCCGCCCGTGACGACCGCCACGTCGCGGTGCTCGGCGATCTCACTCTGGAGCGGTGCGCGGAGCTTCAGGGTGAGCTAAACGAAGCCTTCTCACTTCATGCACTTAGATCATGGCTCATACAGTACCGTTGCATGCACCCATGCAGAAATGAGCAGAACGGTGGTTAACGTGGACGGCAGCGGGTTCGTCAGGAAGAAAAGCGTGAGCTACGACTGGAAGAAGAAGGTGGAAACCTACTTACCGGACCGCCATTCCACTCTGATTAGCTCCATCCTCTTCGTGCCTTTCCCCAGCGAGCGCAACTTCGAGGCCACCATGACGCGATCCATGGCTTGGTTCTCGTCTGCCGTCTCCTCCGGAGCTCCTCTCGTCTTCGTCAACATCCAAACAGAGCAAATCGTTAGCTCCTCTCTGTCTCTCTCTTTCTCTACTCTCTCGCAAGTAATGGATGGAGCGAACACCAAACATGCACTACATTCTAGTTCTTGTTCCACAATGTTTAACTCTAATGCATGTCGAATCAATGCTTAAGCAAAAGGCTGCATCTTCTGACGGAGGCAATTGCCAGAGTTCTTGGAAAGAAATGAGTTGGCTCAAGCAGCAGAGTCCGAAGCATACCTCCACGGTCGAGCTACTGCGAGCGATCCGACTCTGGTTCCTGCCGGGCATCGCGGAGGTGCCGCTGGTGCTTGCACCCGAGGAAGGTGAGAGAAGATTCGGAATGGACATCAAGAGAACCGAGGAGGTACTAAATCTGAACTCATCAACTCACGAGGTCCAACACCTGATGCACAACCGTTTGCGCAGGGCTTCATCTGCATCAGCTCCATTTTCAAAGGCTCAGCAGCGGATCGCGCCGGGCTCCGCAACCTCTGCGGTGATGCCAGCAAGACAGGGCACCTGGTCATCATCTCTCGACTGCAAGGGAAAGGAGTCCTCCCCACCGAGGTCTCCTCCGACGGGCGCATCGTGTGCTGCGATCACACGAGCATCAAGGAAAGGCTTGCGGCCGCCATCGAGGAGACGGAGGAGGTTCATCTCCACATCATGAGGTGGCCCGACCAAAGGCCTTCCTCGACCAATGTCGGTCCTGCGATACTTGTACCGCCTGCAGAGATCGATGGAAGCACACTTGGCCGCAAGCTTGGCGCGAAATCTTCACATCTTACCATGTAACTAATAACTCCAAGAGAGCTCAGCGAAGCAGAGATGATTGATGTTGACCTGTAAATGGGCCTGAGACTATATGACAAGGCCCAAATAAATTCCTTTGGAATGATGTGCATTAATTTGACTAAGCCAGTTGTCATGGTTAATCAATAGATGATAATTCCCAGGTTGGAACCTTCGAAGGTCATCAAATCATTCTCGGATTAAGATAACCGTTGCCCGGGGACAGAGACCACTTATAGCTACGGACACCTCAAAAAGCAGCCTGACGAATCAACACAAGGTTGATCATAGGAATGATCATACGAGATTCTCATGACCCATGCATTCATGTACCAACTCATCGACGCCCTCGACTGTGATGATTGAGTGCAGGCTGAACCTATAAAGAAATATTCCCATGAATGCATGAAAAGATAGATAGGGTTCGTAGGCTTAGAGGGACATGTACCGAGAAACAGATATTATAGTGCATAAGCACATGCCCCTTTGTTTTGGTGCGGGCTTGTGGTCCATGCCAATTATAGATGTAGCATAGCAGGCTGCGCTTGGCCATCTCTGTATCCATTGGCAAGGTATCGTTGGTGGTGGGGCCCCGGAAATGTGTGTGTGTGTCTGCGTCTGGGTCGCACTCGCCCAATCATTATTCCATGTAGTTCGATGTGTTGGATTCGTGGCGATGCACGCAGCCATGGGCACGGGTTGGTGGGTCTGGCGACACACCGAATCCTATCATGGTCCCCATGGGTGCGAGCGACATCCATCGGTGGTCCACAATGTTCGCCCTTGGCGTGTCTCGATGTGCCCCGACCATCGACTGTCTTATATGGTAAAAACACCATGCATACATAGGTGAAATGCATGAAGCGGACTGTATTCTAGTAGAGAGGCCTCCTTGCGTACAATGATTGGATCTATACATACATATGGTTAATTTAGATTTTATTGGCTGACAGCTACAAAACCAAAATAAATCCTACAAAGAGGGATCAGATAACGATGACATAAAACCAGAGATATATGTGATTAATCCCCACTTAACCCAGAGAAACCACTATGTAACAGTGAGAAGCCAAAACAGAACAACGGCAAACGCTCAAGCCCTCTTATCATAAAACACCACCTTATATTTTAATGAAGCGTTGAGACTGAGAAAAGGAGCGATTCGTGTCGAGGTGGGTGGTTTCGTACACGGGAAGCTCATCACTGTGCACTGCTCCCCCTGCCATTCCGATAACCGTCAGATTCTCCAACTCGAACAGATCGGAGCTCGAATCGCTCGGCTCCTCTTCTTCTTCCTCCTCCTCCATCCCTCTCAGGAGCTCCTCCACCCTCCTCCTCGCTTCCATTGCCGCCGACGATGGCCGCCGCGACGATGTCTCCGCTGCCCGATCCGCCTCGTAAACGCTCTTACGCCCGCACGGCCGCAGGTCCTCGTCGACGATCACGCTCTCCGGATAGAACCTCACCGATCGCTTCCCCCCCTCCGCCGGAGGAGCTCGCTCCCTCGTCGACGGCTTCTTGACGAGGCACGATCGCGAGTGGGACGACGCCGTGGAGCAGGCGGAGTCGTCGCATCCGCTTGCGGTGGACGTCGGCCTTCTCGGGGTCCCCGACACCGCCGACAATAGAGAGCCGAGGAAGCCAGCGAGGCGAGCCCCAGGCGAAGCCGGCGCCGCCGACCTGGAACTTTTCATGTCCCGAAGCCTGCCGCGGATCGAGCTCGTCTTCTTCTTCTTTTTCTTTTCATCCTCCTCGTGGCGGTCGAACGACGCCGCTGCGGGCGGAGGAGGGGCCGAACGGATCGGCGGCCCGGCAGTCCGGATTGGCCTGAGCCGGGTCGCCGCCGAGTCGGGCTCGGAGGAGGAGGAGAAGCCGCCGTAGCTGGACTTTTCGGAGGAGCTAGAGGTGGAGATGGGCACGAACGGGCGGCGACGGGTTGCCGCCCTCTCGTCTGCCGCCCCTGCGGTTCGCCGGTCCACCGGGGGCCGCAGGAGCGGCGGAGGGCGCTTCGGGACGATGATAGGAGGGTGGGTGGCGCCACCGCCGTCGGACTCATCGATGGAGCGGTAGATAGCGTCGAGAAGGGTGGAGGAGAAGGAGGGATTCTGGTGACCGCTCCTATCTCTGCCCCTCGCCCACCTCTCTTCCATTACGGTGGATAGCGTCGAGAACACCACCAACACCTGTTCTTCCCTCGGGTCTTATCTCTACGTTCTCTTTTTACACGCGAGGAGCCGACGAAGAGACTAGAGAGAGAGAGAGGGAGGAGGGGGTAAAGGCAAAGGCAAGACGAGTGGGAAGCGCCATTGATGAAGAGCAGAACAAAGCAAGACGAGAAAGGTGGGCGGTGGTGTGGCGATCACTCGCTCACAGCAAGCCTTTTTTAGGACGATTCACGCGCGAGTACATGCTGACGTGGCAATTCTATCATTCGCTCTTTTGGTTCGGGGCCCGGTCGTCGACGTCCGTGTGATCCGTGATGAACGACCCTTTTCCTCCTCCAGATTTTTCCGTGCTCCTCGTCACGTAAGACAGGTACGTCGATGATCCCTCCCCCGACCTTCAAATGTAGTAGAGGAAACAAATCAATCTATTTCTGCATTGCCTATGATCGGATTAATTAGACATATATACGGTTGTGTTGCGTGGGATATGGGATCATAGAATCAAATTTTTCTTTTTTTAAAAGTGACATATATGGTTGGATTAATTGCTCACGATGCGGATGTATCCTGCACAGGAAAGCAACGAGGAGTCAGTCCATCATCAAAGTGGTCATACACAACAGCGCAGGAGCAACCAACCGGGCTAAACAGTGGTGGACTCGCCTCCTCGTCATGTTGCACTCAAGATGTTTGTGCCTCGGTCGATCGTGCTCACACAGGTCAGTACAATGCCCGAAACCTTTTTCTTTCAGTGTTCGACCTGCATTTGGTCGGAGTCGCTTTTGGAGGCCGAAGGTGCCCCCGTTATCGAGTGCCGTGGTGAACGATTTGACCACACGCTACCACCGGGGGACCATTCACATCACCTGACCCGACAAAAACAATCAATATTAACTTTTTCCATCATCATTATTACTCGTAACCAAATAGCCAATTTGGCGAACGCTCGACCACCTACTACTAACTAAGCTTCGGTCGGAAGGTGATTAAACTATGAGAACACGCATGGGGGCAAAGAAAGGGGGTCAGGGAATGAATGGTGGTGGCAAGTGATGCACTAATGGTAGGCCGTGAGAGCGTAGGATGGTCCAGAGGAATTTTGAATTGGGGAAGAGGAAGTAAGTTTCTGAGGCAGCGGAGTGTGCTGTCTTCAACGGGTTTAGCGTAAGAGAGACATGAGATCGTGTGAGGCTAAAAGCATGATGGGATATCGAACATTAGAAAGAAAAAAAAACCAGCAAAGTGGGCACTCTTTAGATGCCCTTTGTTTGCACATTGCTGTCGCAGATGAGTGCAGACAAGCGTGCAAATCATATATCTGGAGTACCAAGTACTGCTTGCAGAGTTGTACCTCGTGTGTTTAAGCATACACTAATCGAGGCGAGAATCCACCCTTAACTATAAGCAGACATAAGCAACAGCTTCCAGCTTTTCGGTGGGATTAGAGTACAGTACTAGGCAAGTGGTGTGTGTCTATGGAGACTCCAAACTATCCAAGCTGGACTGGTGCCTAAAGACTAACGATTGCTTGATGAACTCTTCTTTCTTAGCACTCCGTAGAAAGCAAAATAAAACCTTTAGAATCCATCAAATACATGGTCCCAGAAACTGAGCCTCGACACCATAACATGTAATGCATGGAGAGAGAGAGAGAGAGAGGGAGGGGAAGTGAAAAAGGACTCGTCTCTCAGTTTCCCCGTGGCTGTCTTGCTTTTCCTTCACCTTGAACTAAAAGCATACTGTTGTGGGAGCAGAGAGGGGAAGGCAGAGAGGGAAAAGGAGGGATGACAGAGAAGCAACAGAGAGGGGCAGGGAGACAAGAACAAAAGCTAGGCGATCCCGAAGAATGAGGGCAGAGGTAAAGGATGAAGGAGACAGCGCCTACCTTCTTTTCTCTTCTTCCATTTTGCTTTTGTCCTCCGTCCCAGGACGACCGCATATGCTTCGGACCCAATTCCCGATTACTTCAGATCCGAACCCGATTTGCTTCTAAACTGCAATTTCACTATGTTTAGTTTTGGGGGGTTTTTTTTAATTTATTTATTATACGAGTCGGATCACAAAGTTGCATCGAGATCCGACCCGTTTCTGGATCCGCAAGAAAGCAAGAAGGAGACGATGAGGATCCGACGGGAGAAGAAGAAAAATAGTAACAGTGCACTGCATCCGCTGGTTCCCAACTTTAAAGCCCCTCTTTCCCTGACACCGCCTGGCACGCGTGAACTCAGCCCACGTGCATCTCTCTTTCTCTTTGCTTTGGTGTGATTTGGTCTCTCCTTGGGAGGAGGGTTGGGTACTTACGTCTCTGGCCCACAGTCTCTCTCTCCGTCTGTCTCTCATATCTTCTTCCCCGTGTTCTGAAGCTGAGAGGATTGATGGTTGAGATCACATCATGGAGGAATCCTCTCTCTCTCTCTCTCTCATCTTTACTGCTTCGGTGGCCTTTAATTCATGTGGGATTGACATGGATGGGAATCCCGTGAGGTCCTTTCAATGCCTCTCTCACTCTCTCTTTGTTTAGCCTTTAGCCTTTAGTGGTTGGCTTCTTTCTCCATTCTCGGTGAGCATTGCTGTCGCTTTCTTGCATGGGGTTGGGTCGTCTTTTTAAGGTTGCACCTTCACCAGATCCGATGCAGCCAAAATTAAGCTTGCAATGGTCCCTCCCCATCCACTCATCCAAAGTTTATTTCTCCTTTTCTTTTTCTTTTTTTTCCCTTCTTTGTTTTTTTTTTGCTTGGAATCGCACCCCACAACATAGGACGATGCAAGGCATTGCATATCGCATCACAATATGGCATGCGAGATGGCATTCTTTGTCACCCTATCGATTTCAATTTGCTACTTCGTTTTTATCCCTAGTAACACACATAGAGAGAGACAGAAAGAAAAGAGGGTAAATTAAAAAGGATATAAACCCATTCCTTATACGGTTCTTGAACGAACGCAAGAATTCAACATTCCTAATAAATTTTCCCAATAGACACTTGATGGAAAAAGAAGAAAAAACACATGAAAGAGTGATCAAATGCATGTTCGTAAAAGTACCCCACATTTGATATTAACCTTCTTTTCTTTTTCTGTTGGAAACCCGAAAGAAAAGTTTTTAATGCAAGGATAGATCAACAGCTTCAAGAGACTTCAATGCTGGTCGAATTCAAAGGAGAGACAGAACACGGAAGCACAAAAGATAAGGGGACCATAAATTGTTTTTGTTTTCATGACGGACACCCTCCTCGTTATTATTTTTGCTTGCCCCAAATGTCCATCGTCAATTATAGAGGTAATCCGACATAGTCCGACTCTAAATCTTGTGTACAATATGAATCAACCAACAACAAACAACGATATAACAAGCGATCACTAACGAGGAAAACCATCAAGGATGAGAGGAATCCGTGTCCTCTCTCTCACCGTGAGAGCAACTCATGCAGTCTATCAACAACCAATGGGTTTGGAGTTAGGACTCAGTGCTCAACTCTCATAGCCAATTCTTTTCCTAAAGTTATGCATCTATTTTGTCGACTTCACTTCTCTTATTAAGTTTTTTTTTTTTTTTTTTTTGTAAAACAAAGTTTTACATTAGAGACATGACATAATTATTAGTATGATTAGGCACACGAACGACACTCGATCTTTCATATTTTCATAGGTTGAAATATCATAAACTTAGTTAATTTTACTTAAATCATATGGTACCTTTATGTATCCATCCCGTAGAGGATCACTCTCCTAAATTTTTTTTATAATTCTTTAATGACCTAAATGAAGATGAGTTAGAAAAATTATTTAATTCAGAATCCATAAGTAGTTCTTTTAACAAACAATATGCAATGCGAATTATAAACATAAACTTTGCAAGCTCTGAACGATTATGCAATAAAAGGTCTAAGGTGGTCCACCACCATTAAAAGTTTTCATAAGTATCCATGTGATATTATTATGAAACAAGATAACGAATCAACCCAAGACACTACCGTAAAGGCTTATCTAATCATGTGCCACCTAAGTAGCTCCTAAATGTTATATTGGATAACACTTCGCATCACTTTACGAAGCTGAAAAACCCCTAAAATAGTTGCTTAAATAGTTTATTTCTAAGTAGTTTTGCCTCTACGTGATAACTATACATAATTTACATTTATAAACTTAAAATGACTATAAAAACAAACCAAAATGAGACTGTCAAACCTACTGCAAGCCCTTATATGCTATACAAAGTATGAACAAAATTAAAAGACATGAACATACATGAGCATTACATCGAACACTCTATCTACAACTATGTCCGTGACATTCATCCCCACTTATTCCTTCATCGTAATCATCGAAGCATTTACGGATGTTACATCTCCTCGCCTTTACTGAATCTTTAATCTCCTGTTTTAGTTACAATATACCTCTTGGCTCTCAATTATCCATCATTATTATTATTGAATAGTCAAAATTTGATCGAACACATCTACTTTTCTCACACACCCAAAATGTTTACACTCATTATGTTAAATTAGCTATCATGGTTTACTTTCTTACTGTCGTCAAACTTCTATAATTCAAAAAATATTACTTAAAACAAACAAAATTTCACCCGACTTGAAACAGAGTCCCTCAAGTTCAATTTTCGAGATAAATCATAAGACGGGTGGCATCATCAAAGGGTTTCTATTTATAAAGTTGAGATCCCTAATCATTTATTATTACAAATTTTTTTTTTAAAAAAAATCATTAATAATTCAAAAATATCTTCTATTGTGATTTATGATGACATGATGGAATTGACAACTCGTTGTTTTACACGGTTGGAATCCACGCGTAAGTCTCAATAGGGAAATAAATGTCATGTTGTGATTTATGATGATGTAATAGATCAACCCATTTTATTGTTTCCAACGGGTTGGCATCTACATATCAAGTCATGACAGGATGATGGCAAAAAATCTATGTTTGTAATATATATATATATATATATATATATGCAGCATAAAGAGAACGCAGTAATGATTATATTGGAAAACATGGAACTAGAAGGACATCAACCTTCCCAAAAGACTATGTAACCATGAGAGTGAGACTTGCTGGTTCATCTATGCAGGACACTAGATTGAGAAAGCTGAAGATATTAGACAGGGCACTAAAAAGAGGAAGTAAAAATGAATGAGTTCATTGAGTGCATAAGAATCATTTACTAGTCATACTATCTGATCACAAATATTGGTACCTGTTCAAGGCAAAAGGACCGCCTCAGGTCTGCCTCCGTTTCTTCCTCCTCTTACAATTCACATTCTGCACTGTCGTTACCAGTCTGCAGTTTTCTATCACCATCGGAACTAATTTCTGCGGTGTGTAGCTCATCAAAAAATGGGAAGCCCTCCTTATATCAGCGGAAGTGTGAACAGTAGACTTATGAAAAATGTAGCCAACTTCAATACTCACGAGTGTTCTGTCATGTCAATGTAAGCAAACAAATTATAATAGTATTACCAACTGCAAACTTATCTTCTCTAGCATTTCAGTGGGCACAGAATTCAATCACACATGTCTAGACGCTCTAGAATCCATATTGGAATCTACTTGATGCTCTCAACAAAATAATAAACCAAATACTTCATGTCTAGACTCGAGCATTACTGTATGCTACTGCTGCAAAACTGCATAAGTACTCGAGCATTATTGATAATATATCTAAATTTGCACAAGTACACAGATCAGCCGCTTCACATGTATAAATTTGGAGACACCCACCCCACACTATACATCAGTGGAAGCCTCATGCATTGAGCCTCAATTTTTTTCCTTTATTTTGCCACCCTTTTTTCCCCAAATTTTCATCTTAGAGTAGGTGTAGATGTTACCGAATTACAATTAACTACAGACTCCACTGTTGACATGTGAATCATGCAGACAAACCATGCAAACCTTTCGGCTCAGAAATTCTGCACTCAATACTGTTTGCAATCTGTTCAGTAACTCTGCAGCACATCAATGTTGTAATCAATACTGTTTGTAATCTGTTCCAGTTAAGACATGTTCCTATAAGACAAAAGTAATGAAAAGAATAAAAAAGTCTGCATTGTGAATATTACTTCGAGTATCTGCTACTACAAGTAAACAAATATCATGTTTGATTGATATAAGCGAGGGAAACGTCAGACAAGTTGCTCATATTTCCCAGGAAGGGTTGTGGCAAGACAAACTGTTGATGACACCCATACAATGAGTCTTCTGTTTGCAGATAATAAGAGAAGCTTAACAACACCACCACCATTAACACAATAGAACCTCAACAACTATAGTGTTTCGTGTTAGAATTTTTTTTCTTTAATGTTTCTCAAATTCAAACATCCAATAATGCTCAAGCCATTGAAGGATTGTGACAAACCATCCAGGAAGGCACTATACATTCTTACAAATATATCCCTCCAGAAAAGTAAGCAGTAGAATAGTATGTATCTACTGTGGATGGATGCATGGAAGGGTTAAAAAATCTTGTCATCCTCAGACAGTATCGGTATGGGGAACCGACCTGCTGTAAAGATGACATGTAGCACCAAAGAATTAAAATTGATTTATCTACAAGAGATCCACAAAAGGTATGACAAATGTTACAAGTTGGAACAGCATGCAGTATCAAGAATTACCTTAAAGTTGATAAAAATGAACACCATTTGAACAACGAGGGAACAAGAGCTCCACTTGACTTACTCTCGTACCTTTCAAGTGAATCCAGCATTCCATATCTAGACCCAACTGTATTAACAAGCCAAAAATGATCAAGAACGGATAAGCAACATTTATGATCCAACTTTTGAGTCTATATTACCTAAGAAATTTAAGCATGCATTGAAAAATTACTGAATTACATACTTGTCCAGACTAAACAACTCATAGCAATCAATGAAAGTGCAGGTCTTCAGACACTTCTATATGTAAGTTAAATAGTAAAAGCATCTTAATCAATAACTGAGTCAACTATTAAACAAAAATGAAAGAATATTGATTTGGCTGTGGCAGTTATATCAGGTTCACACAGAAGCAAATGCAGCAAATCCACTGTTTTCAATGAGACATGGGAAACCATGGTTAATATTTCTGAAAAAAGATAAAGAACCATGTCCTTCCTCATGACATACCAAGACACATGATGCACCTTGAAGAAAATCGAGAAAGCCCAGACCCTTTCTAAAGAAGAAGCCCATCATCAAATCTCGCTGTATTGACTTAACTTCAGCTAGTTTAGCTCCGCATTCAGCAATATTTTCTTTGTCTGATTTTTCTCTCTTAGAAAGCCATGTGATATGTTGGATTTAAAGAAGGAACTACACTGAGGACAAACACAGTAGAAGATGAGAACACTTATTCATTCTTTTTTTTTCTTTCTGAATTACTAAATTATGTAACATCACTAAAAGCAGTTTTTATCCATGAATCTGTCAACCCAATCAAAAAAGGCAATTCAACGTCGCAAGAAAAAAAACACCACAGAATTGATGAGAAAAGGAGATACAAAATGAATAAATATAGGCACAGGGACTCACCGGACAACCTGCTCGTATGGCATGTGAATTAAAGGGGCCCATGGAGTATTTTTGGACCCTGCCTCTTATAAAAACTCTGTAATCAATTAAGAAATCTTGAGTGCATTTCACCAAGTCATCAATCTTTGTCCCAATCTCACGTAAGTAGGTGAGCTTCACAAGCAATTAAGAAACATCCTCCTATAACTAAAACAATCTAATTGGACTAACCACATCCATAATTGCTTGATGCCATGTCGGCCATCACATCCCAACACATCAATGTGGGCAGCAAAATCAAAGATGGATATTACCTACAAGATATAATCAAGATCAACATCCAAGAATCAGGATCATGAGCCTTTGGTTTCATTCGAAAGTTGAACCAACTTTACACACTTCAACAATGACAGATATTATGTGGAATGGTAGAAAATCATTTGATTCAAAAGATCTAGCATTCAATCTCAGCAATGAAAAATCCCTATTTGGAACTGATTCGATAGCTTTCAAGAATCGTTCCTCATTTAAGAGGACCAAAACTTATCAAGTCAATAGAAACTCATTTGAAGATAAACAGAAAGAACAGAATCTGACATGAAATTGAAAACTTTCTTCGCAAGACTTGGGATTCGCCCAGTCTGCTCATGATAGAGGAAGAAAGAGAATGGATCGCTGCTGCTCTTCAAATCCAAAACATTTGACATTTGACCATCAGCAACTAAAATGCCCCGTTTGGAAATGATTGCAAATCTTTTCAAGAATCGTGTCTAGGGACACCATTCTTGAAGAGCCAAAAACTTCTCAAGACAGAAAAGCTTAACCAAAAGGAGATGTCGAGATAAGACGACTTGCTTCGCAAGAATAGAAGCTCACCCGATAGAGCATGGTGGATGAACAAGTAGACTGCTTTGCCACTGCACTTCAAATCCACAACATTTGACATTTGATTGTCAGCAATGAAAAGCTCTATTTGAACATCAGCAAAGAAAAGCTTTCAAGAACCTTTACACTTTTAGGGTCACCATCATTTTAAGAGCCGAAAGAACTAAGACAAGAAAGCTCGATTAAGAAGAGATGGGCAATAGAAACCTGACGTGGAAAAGAAAACTTGATTTGTAAAACATGAAGCTCGCCAGACCTGCTCATGGAGGGGCCAAGAAGACATTTAATTGACGCCGCTCTTCAAATCCAACACATTTGGCGTTCGATCATCAGCAACGAAAAAGACGTGTATGGAAGATGATTCCATAGCTTTGAAGCGCCACTCTCCTTTAGATCCACCATTTTAGAAGAGCCAAATCTGAAGATAAACAGAAAGAACAGAATATGACATGAAATTGAAAACTTTCTTCGCAAGACTTGGTGGAGGCTTGCCCGGCCTGCTCATGGTCGAGTCGGGAAAAGATTGGCTCGCTGCCGCTCTTTCAATCCAAGAATTCGATCATCAGCAACGGAAAAACCCTATCGGATCAACGTTCCATAGCTTTCAAGAACCCACCATTTCGAAGAGCCAAAAGCTTAGCAACGCAAGAAAAGCTCAATCGAAGGGAGATGATAAGAAAAGAACCGGACATGAAGAAGAAGAAGAAGAAGAATAAGACATGCTTCGCAGGATTAGAGGCTCGCGCTCATGGCGGAGGAAGAAAGATATCGGTAACGCCGCCGCTTCCCGCCCTCTCACAAAAACATAATTTATAAGCCCGCCCGGAGTTTCGAACTCCCCTTCTGCTGACCCGCTCACATAACCAGATGTTGTGCCGTGGCTTACGGAAAGACCCTTCATTACCGTCCATCGCACTTTATCTGTTAATCTCGATCGTCCGTATGATTTCCTTAAATCAACATTTTTATTCAGTTATTAATGGAAACGTCGGACGGCTGAGATTAAATAGAAAATGGGAACCGACGGTTTCCGAGGAATTCTTCGTAAAGTGTTTTCGGGTTAATAGATGTCGAATATGATGGCATTATGGTAATATACAATTTCCCAACCCAATCTCCTCCGTGGTGTTATTATTCTGTTCTCCTCTCCCCGCCTCATCTCCACACACGCTCCGATGGCGGTGGCTCTTCGTCTCTCCAAGCCACCATCTTCTCTCCCGACCCACCCAGTCGCTCCATCTCTACTGTGCTATTCGCAGCTGTTCTCCTCGCTGCATAGGAGGACCGCTTCTCCGCTTCGCTGCCGCTGCTCCAAGAAGAAGGAGACCAGCTTCACGGACCAACTCCTCGACTACATAGAAGGTGAGACACGCTGCGTCCCCTCAGCCGTTCTTCGGTTATCTTAGCCTGCACTGCATAGTTCTCCTGACAAATGGTCTTATAAATATCATTTTGATCTTCGATTTGTGTGAATTACTAGAAAGTGAATGACTTCTTGATGCTAATCCAGCCAATAGCTTTTCCAAGTGTTCACCAACTTTATTGGCTAGTTCAGTCGTGCCATAGTTTAGACGGTGCGAAGTGTGTTTTGGCAGATCAAAGGTGAAATTAGATGCTCTGCAGAGTTATGGCAATCGCGTTTGTTTTATTGTTGAGATATTAATATGTCTTGTTATTTAAGATTGACTTATTTTGTCATTTGGGTACACAATACACCCTGTTATCTGAATGATCATAAATAAATTGATGGTTTATAAGTTCCCGTGTCTAGATCTGTTTAGTAGATGGCATATCTATGCACCTATAATTTGGAAAGAAAAATGAACTCATATGTAGGTGGCCCTAAGTTGAGGAAGTGGTATGGAGCACCTGAGCTACTTCCAAAGGATGGTAGTCTTGAGAATGAGGATGAATCTTCAGGTCACATGAACTAGTACATCTTGTGGCATTTTGTTACTGTTAAATTTGTGATGAACTTCATTCCCCTGTTTCCTTGATTGCTACCAGAAATCGATGAAGTACGAGATGCTGTGCTGGTAACTGATGGTGAAAGTGAAATTGGTCAGGTCGGCCTTTCTAACATGAAAAGAATTTTAGCTCTTTATCCCAACATGACTATGTATCATTCTCAAACATAATGATGCTTAATGTTTTGAAAGTAGCCATTGACCAGAGTCACTTAGTTTGAGTGTCCCGAATTTTCATACCTCGATTAGATGATTCGTGTGTGCAATTTCCAAAAAAGAAATTATTTTCCATGATAGCCATCAATTTTTTTCGTTTTTTTTTATTTATAAAGAGGATACTCCGATTGGATCAAAGACGAATAAATACTGCACAGGCTCTTCAAAATGAAATTGCAACAGGAGGAATTAAATAGCTCTTGGTAGCATTGAAATTCTTTATCAAGATACAATGAGAAAGATGTCTGTGGCCAGTGCTGATCTGACTTCATCTATGTTTCTTCTTGACCAACTTCTTTGTTCTTAATCTAAGATTGTGCATCCACAAGACTCAAAACTGGCAGAAGGAATATGGTCTTTCTTTGTTTTGCATGAATTACTTCATTGAAATCCAGACCAATATTATGGTTCATGTAATGTTTTTATAGCACACTCATGAACAATCTTAGTAGCAGAAGGCATCTAACCTGAACTATCAAAAAATTTTATATCATATCCAGTCCCTTGCACAAATCATAATTTAAATCTTTGTTTAAAATCAAGGTTCAATATTGATGATGCAACAAGCACGTAACAATAATTAATTTCACATCTGGAGTTGTACTAATTGCATATAGGCACGCTGCAGAGTATTATTTCTTCATGTTACTTGTTATCTCATGATATGCTTTAATCAGATGGTAATTCTATCATTGATTCTTAAACGTGCTCGGATAAAAGCACTAGTCAAGGATAAGCGAGCTGCTATCGATGCTTTTGGAACTTATGTTGAGGTGAGCACCTGCACGCTCATGGTAGCATTTTTTCCTTGAAAAGTTATGTACCGAACACTTTCCCTTTCTGTTGACATACAAAAGACACTTCTGTGTTTTTAACATTGTACTGTTTTGTTGATTGCATTGTGTAGACGATGGTTGGAGATTTAAATGACCAGACCTTTCTGACAAATGCTCTGAGAGGTGTTCGAGCAATAATTTGTGCATCAAATGTATGCAAATCCAGCTTTATATGTTGATTTCAAATCATTTGTGCTGTGACTAGAATGTTATGTTAGCAAGGTTTCCTGAAAGCACAATGCATCATCTACGGACAACTTCTACATATTCTTCATGTGAATTATTATGTCACTTCCAATGTCTGAGATTATTTGTAAAGTCTGTGTAAAGAATTGCAATGTAGAGATATTTCCTGTCACGTATTTTGAGTCTACTTTGCATCAGATGTTATGCTTTTATTTGACTGTCGAAGGTCGAATTCAGCCGAAAGCAAAATCGTCATATAAGTTGTTAAATAGTCATTTAACCTCAGGAGGAATAATATGGCTCCAACATTAACAATTCTGTACAGGACAGGATAATTTATGTATCTTTCATAGCAGGACAGGATAATTTATGTATCTTTCATAGCAAATATTAATCAAAAGTTGGTTTAAGTTGATGAATAGCGGTTGACTTATATATTCCTTGAGAGCAATGCTGATCCCTGCATGTTTAACCAATGTATCTTGAGCATTATCAAATCTGCATGTGATGGAGTTACTATATCCTGTTTTTTCAAGAATCTGAGGGGGACACACCCACTAGGTATATATAATTCATTTTAAATTACTGAAGAGCCAGTGCCACAAAATTTAGATACAAAATCTCTCCCTGTTATGACCACTGACCACTAAGACCGAAGCCCGGTATGTTAGAAGTTATGGTCCTATTAGTTCATCTGAAGAACATTACCTGAATGATGCAAGAAGCATGGTGAAACTTAAAAAGGGTGCAGTACCAATCAGATCCTAGATGGTGTAACTAGTTCTATAATTTATATGATTTTATACATATGTGACATCACTTGGTTGATATTGTATGTTGATGTTTGATAACCTAAACTAAAATTTTTGCCATACTCTTCTTATTTTGCAGGATGGCTTCTTCTCTGACATAGGGCGAACAAAGGGTGCGCAGCACATTGTTCTTCTATCTCAGGTTCTTAGTTTGCCCACATTCATATTTCTCTTAATGAAGTACATGCTCATGCATTCTGTCTTGTCACCATCTTCACTGTGAGTTTTGACCAGACTGCAGTTGGCATTTTATAGAGGCAGCAGCGGAATTCAAGCGATTATGAATAGCAAGGCCAGAAAACTGGCAGAGAGAGATGAAGAAACCGTGATTGCGTCTGGCATCCCATACACAATAATTAGAGCTGGCTTACTGCAAGATAGTCCTGGTGGCAAGCAAGGATTCAGCTTTTCAAAGGTACATCAGGACAATTTAAGTTAATTATCGTAGACAATGGTTCATGCTCGAGGCATAAGGATAACAGAGTCATCTCTCTCGTCTCTCCTCAAATTTTCACTGAAACACTGTTGCTCCCATACAAATACTAAGCTGGAACAGGTTGCTTTTTAGGTCTCTCCATCCAGTGACCGAAGAAATAAATGTAATCATCAGATGGACCATGAAGAAAAGAAATGACAGAATAAAGCCGTAATTGTTCAATATGCAGCATGCTAATAAACTTGCACTTCCAGCATAAAAAAAGTACCTGGACTCTATGGTGTATAATTTTGCATTGATTTCAGTGATCATGTTGAGACTTGCATCCGGAACATGTGATCCATGAGGCTGACTTCCCACATAATTTTTGAGAAAATAACTCATCCTCACGCACAAGCATATTGTTTTGTATTTATGTGTTAGGGTGCTGCAGCAAAGGGAAGACTCAGCAAAGAGGATGCAGCAGCCGTTTGTGTGGAGGCACTTGATTCACTGCCAGAGGAAGGACTAATTTTCGAGGTAGGTTAGAATTGCCAGCAGAAGCTTCACCTCTCCAAATGCAAATTTTTGGGTTGTATCAGTTTACCTACTGCTCTTTCAGTCTCTCTCCTTTTAGCTCCAAATCCAAGAGCCTTCCTTACATGCCCTTGTAAGCTTTTGAAGCCATTGATGGTGCTTACAGAGCCAGTCTACAAGATTTTTTTTTTCTTTTTATCTCCTGCTCTCTCTTGATTACTTGTAAGAAGTGATAGAATTATTCATTATTCTTTGTGGACATGAAAGATGTTGAAAACAACAATCAAAACCACACCATATGAATTTTCTACCTCAGCAGTAATTAAATTTACTGGTCTTTTTCTGTGTAGGTGGTAAACGGCGAGGAAAAGGTTCGAGATTGGAAGGAAAAGTTCGCTGAGCTTATTGGGACTGCAGAAGAGTGAGGAGCAACAGTGAGCAGAAGAAAGAATCCACCTGTTCCTGTTGAACTAATGGTGAATGATTCTTGTAATATCTAAATTAAGATTCTGAAAATTCAATTACACGATTTGTTTGTTAACCAATCTTGTAATCGATGTCATGCATTCTGTATGTGATGCGGCAAATACTGTTTGGATGGATATATAAGAACGATTCTTAGCTTAATTGACATGACTCAATCCACTTTGTTAAATCCTGCGATTGACATAAATTATGTGATCACAAGCTAGTGATTCTTTAGTATTTATTATTTTCTAGGAGAAGCGGCATTGTTCTCATGCCGGTAAACCCATGTCGCCACCACTCTTCATCCGAAGAAGACCCTCGGCCTCCCACTTAACCATGGAAATAGACGGCAGAAGTGGAATCTCCCATTGGAGTCAACATTAGATTCAACGGGCGATCCCAGTCGTCGATGGACCGACTCGGAGCGGAGACCAGCGAAGCCGAGAGGAGCATAGCCTAAGTGGTTGTCGTCTCCCTCCGCAGATCATTTCCTGCCTAATTGTTCCTCCTTCCCCCCTTCCGCCCTTGCCGCATCTCCAAGGTATCCATCTCCATATCAATTTGGCAGCACAAAGGTCTGTCTTCTTATGCGTTTTGTAGCGTAAAGTTCTTTCCTTGATTAGGTTTGATTGTGATGTTGGAGGGGATTGTGAAGAATCCGGTGTCAAAATTCGATCTTTTTTTGCTTCTCTCCTTTGTTCTCAGTCGTCTGTGATCATGGTTGCCGTTTCAGGAACCGCTCTGAAAGCTTTATTGTACTATGGAAGGTTCCTTTTGCTGCCCAACTTGATCGGTCGTTCGTCTATGAGGTTTTCCTTTCCTTCTTGTTTTGTTTCTTGTATTGATTGATTCAATGTGAGATTTGCGACATGGGTTTTTTGTAGAAAGCTTTTCTAGGGGGAATTGGATCAGTTTTTTTTTGTATGCCATGACATGAAAAGAACCACGCCATCCATCCGATCTCGCTTTTCTTTCTGAAAAGGAGCTACTGAGGCCATGATTTCCTTACAATCCTTGTCTCTCATGCCTACTAACGCCTGACAACTTTCCAAGAGATTCCTCTCCTTCTCTCTCTTCCTCGATCCTCGCCATGTCTTCAATGGTTTCGTCCTTCCTAGTTCTCCTTGGCTTGGTCACTGTAGAGGTGAGGTTGAATGAACCAAACAGTATCCTGACTTGGATCGGAATTCTTTCCGTATGACCTCATAGCAGTCTCCTGTTCCTACCAAAAGGCGCTTTCTTTCAACCCAAAGATTCATTGCTTGCTTTGCATGTTCGTCCCTTGCCCGCCTACTTGTTGTTATGTTAGCCTTTTATTCCCTTGTTTTTGCTGCTCTTGATATGATTTATCTGCAGGTCCTTTGTCTTCTGATCTCGTTCGAGGGGTGACGAGGGAGGTGATGATGGAAGGCGATAGCTTCTCGGGGCTTGGCAATGGAACCCAAGTGGACAGCAAAGTCCTCCAGACCTTCCAGAAGAGCTTTCTTCAGGTCCAGCGTATCTTGGATCAGAACAGGCTGTTGATCAACGAGATCAATCAGAACCATGAGTCGAAGATCCCCGACAACCTCAGCCGCAACGTCGGTTTGATCAGAGAGCTCAACAACAACATCCGGCGCGTCGTCGACCTCTACGCCGACCTGTCACTGTCCTTCACCCGGTCCATGGAAGCCTCGTCGGAGGGTGACTCCGAGGGGAAGCCCGGCAACAAGAGGAACCGGCCCGGCTAGGAATGACATAAGATTTGCTTGCATTGTTTTCATCACTGTGTCACTCGATCTCCTCCCCCTCATTTATGTGATGCGAAGCTGTTTGTCTGTGCTCCGGAATAGTCAGTCTAATCTTCTCTAATTGCTGCGTCTTCTTTTTCTTTCTGCTCTGATATGCATTTCTCTTGCAAATAGTATCAAAGCCTCCATGTAGCCGAAGACATCTTATGATCCTGTAGATAGATGCCTTTTAGACATTTGTTTGGCTTCCAATCGTAGTCGACACAGCTATGGAATCTCACAAGAGAGTAGATGAGCTTTTCTGACCACTTGTTTGTTCTGGCCGGGTGGCAGTCACCTGTATATTCTTTGGCTGGAGGTACAAACATGTAAAGTTCACAGAAACAAGGGAGGCATACAACAGTATAGCCGAAGTAGGTGTACATATCGGTGATGCCGAGGAAGAGGACAAAGGGATTGGATGATGAAAGCTGCAGCAGTGCTTATCTCTTCTACCCATGTCTGCTCTAAGATGATTTGCCAGCTGTTCCTAGGTGGACCAGAAGCTCTCTGATACTGCTTGTTCTACAGGAACCGGGAGGAAGAGCCACATGGGGTCATCTCCCTCCATTGGCTCCTTCCCTGCTGAGATGCCGAGTTTTTAAGACTGAGATGGGTCAGATCCAAACCATGGCTGCTAACCATGCATGCTTTGGAAGCTTATCCGGTGGTTTACCTGCTGACAACTTGTATTTGGAATAAGAAACAAAAGTTAGGCTGCTGCTAAGCTCATGTTGCATTGATGAAAAATATGTATGGTCCCCTGTTAGCTCATCGAGTGCTGCTTTGACCAAACCTTAGGGATGACAGTGGGTAGGGAAGAACGTATCGGATAGATCATGGTGAAGGCCTTTCGATCCAGTTATGTCTTCCTTGTTAGGTATGTGTGACTCGCCAAAAAGAACATGCTCTCGTTCTCTTCTTAATGGTGTCATATCAAACTGATAGCGTCGACTCGTGTATCCCGCTACAAATAACAATGTTTTGTACCAAAGCTTCATCTTCTTTCAGCTTCCAAATGGCATTTTTTACTCATCTGTCTTACACAGCATTTGGTGCCTTTAGGACCCCTGGCAGCTACTGCAGAAGAAACCAAAGTGTCAAGGACAAAGCCATGTCCATATCCCCTTTGTGGAGGACATGCGTTCCGTGCCATGCCAGTGCTGCGCAAGTCCTCTACCGATTACCAGCGCATCAAATTATTGCAAGAACACAAAGATCATCTCTGTCCCCTCAACCCAAAGTTTTGTGTGGTGGTTATCTCAAGTTGGTCATTAGCTGTTATCCTATTTTTCCTCCTATGTTTGCTTTCAACTACTATAATATTTCATTTATCATCTTCAACATTGGAATGTTTTTTTCTATGTCATTATTTTCATCTTTTTATATTTTTAATTGATTTTTTTTTTTTTTTAAATGAACAAAATGGTCTTCATATAGCATCTATTGTGTTCTCTCTCATTCGAGTCGAATATCCTGCTGCACTCATTTCACTCTAATGGCTTGGTTTTATTGGAATCTGCCTCATCCATTTGGACAAAAGACTCTCCTGGTGTTTGATGATAAAGACAATCCCACTCTACAGGGCTCAAATCATGTTTGTATTTTTCTCTCGTTGGATTAAATCGTACCATCAACGAAAATAAATAACTCGAATACTGTTTGACCGGTGGTCAAAATTTTGTAATGCTCTCTCGACTCGGCCCACGAATCTAGTGGGCCGAACCTATGGCCTCCGAACCGGTCCGGGCGATTCCGCACGTCATCACCCTCACACTTGTTAACTACAACGGGCCGAGCCTATCGGGTTCGACCCGGTCCACTTGATTCGGCAGGTTTGGTTCAACTCGTCGCCTCCCACATTAAACAATACTGTTCTGCAGTACCACCAGAACTGATCGGAATTAAACTTTATAGACAGTAACTTAATCCGGCAGAGCATCTAAGCATCAACGTGAGCCGTCAAACGAAGTCCAACGGCAACGATTAGCAGTGGATATAGGAGCAAGAAAACTAGAGGGAGATGTCGGGTCTAAGAACCGTCCTCTATCGTCACCACTCTCCCTCATCCCTCAAATCCGTCTTCGCCTCTTCCCTTCGTTCCCTATTCTCATCTCCCCGTCGCCCCGCCGCCCCGCCGCCACGCTATCGTTCTCTTCCTCCACCTCCGCCACCGCTTCCATGGCCGCCGCCGCCACTATCGAGCACGTCGTCCTATTCAAGGTCCGCGACTCCACTGACCCGTCCAAGGTCGACGCCATGGTCTCCAACCTGCGATCCCTCGCCTCCCTCGACGTCGTCGCGCACCTCGCCGCCGGCCCCGTGCTCCCGCTCCCGCACGGATCCGCCACCGGGTTCACGCACCTCCTCCACAGTCGCTACCGCTCCAAGGCCGACCTCGCTGCCTACTCTACCCACCCAACCCACGCGGCCGTCGTCGAGGAGAACGTCCTCCCCGTCTGCGAGGATATCATGGCCATGGACTGGGTCGCCGACCTTGACAGCTCGACGGCGGCGCCCCCTGGGTCGGCGATGCGGCTGACCCTCGCGAAGCCGAAAGAGGGGGCCACGGCGGATTTAACGGCGACGCTGGCGCAGGTTAAGTTGTCGGCGCCGGCGGCGGTGACGCAGGTGAGCTACGGAGAGAATTTCTCACCGGCTAGGGCGAAGGGATACGGCGTGGGACTTCTGGCGGTGTTTCGCAACCTGGAGGAGCTTGAGGCGATGGATGCGGGAGAGAAGGACTTGGTGGACTCGGTGAAGGAGAAGGTGCGGCCGCTTCTGGAGAGCTTCATTGTTGTTGATTTCGAGGTGCCACCACCGCCTGCTTCTACCCTTTGATGGTTCTTCTTCCATAGAGGTTCACTCCAAACTCCCATGATTACTTCTTGTTTTCACAATTCATAGGTTTCTTTGTAAATTGGCGTGCTGGAGAGAGTGCTCTCTGTATATTGCAACGATTTGTAAATGTTAGCTATTGGATTGAAGTTGAAGATTGGAGGATTTAAATTAGTTCCTGGCAGCTGATCTACATTTAATTTCAGGAAGAAATAATGTCATTTGCTTCTTAGATTTTCCAGGAATAATTTGGTAAAGAACTTACTATTATGAACTACTGCTGTATGCGGAATCTGTTTCCTTTTTCTTGTACTAACATCAGCTACTTTCGTATGTTGAATCCTGCATTTTTGTATAAAAAATTGTGGTATCTTCTTTTTGTTTGTGTTCTGTTACTTTGATTAGCTTTTGCTGATCTGGAGGTTCTCATTAAAAACTAGGTGGATAAGACTTCAAGATTTGATTATAATGATCTTCACAAAGAAGGAGAAGCTTTGTGAAGAGTGTTGCACTAATCTTCAATGTCACTACTCTGCTACAAAGATGAAGATCTGTGAGAGGAAGAGCTTTCGTACTGAGAAAGATGTTGTTTGATATACCTTTCAACCAGTAGTTTGCTCTTATAGCCCACCTGACCGAAAACATTTGAAAGAGAAAAAGAAAAAGAGAGAGAAACTCTTTGCTCTTGCATAAGATGCATAGGTCGACAATGGATAGGTCACTTGATGTGTATCAAGGCATGAACTATTCTATCTGTTTCTACCCTTGTTGGAAGTCGAGTCCTATGTGACTTTGGACTTGGTTCATGTTCCATAAAACATGTGGCAAAATTGGTCTAAGTTGGTAATAATACTTCACATTAGTAAGGACGACTGCAGGTAATGATGTTAAGGGCAAAGCTGACACTTGCTGAGCTAACTAAGGCACTATTAACTTTTTGATATGTGGCCCAAGTTTTTCAATCAGTGCATGGGCAGCCTACAAATTGTTCAATTTATCCCTTAGGTGTTGCTTCGGGTGGATAGAATAGACAGTGACTAATTGGCTTGTTCAAACAGGTGCAAATGCCTCGTTTTCTCTTCTCACGCTCTTCAGTAATGTCAACTTCTGCCTAGTTAGTGCTCTGCAGCTCTCAATAAGTTGGTAGTTTTTCTTTTTTAATTTTCAATATTTTCAAGTTCTATTTTTTACCAACAACAATAACAAGAAGTTGTAATGTCCTAACCATTTGGGTAAAATTTTCAATGTCATTGGCCAAACTATGTATGAGCTAGCAAATCAGCCTTATTGCAAATTCCTGATTTGTTTGGTTAAGTCAAGATGATGGAATTGAGGTGGGCTAATAGGTCTAACTATTGAGTTACTTTATACTCTAACGTGCATTGGATGGAAACATTCTGGAAATTTCTAATTTTTGAACTCTTTGAGCATAATTATTTCTTTGGCGAACATCATAGTGCTCGTTCTCATTGCCTGGGTCACTACATGGCTCTTCTTTTGCCATTGATCTGGGGAAGGACTGCCTGCAACTATTGGGGATCTCTGCTTGGTTTGCCAGTGATTTGTGCATTATGGGGCATGGGAGTGGTTCATGTTCCGCTAGCTTTATGTGATCATGAATTTAGATTCACCTAATGGCGTTAAACTTTTGATGTTAGTTTATAGACCATCAATAGCATCTTTCAAGGGCTACAAGACGGTGGGATTAGAGGGCAAGATAAAGTTGGTAATTGATTGTAGTTGGTCGGAACAGACTTTAGGGAAAAGTTTGAGAGGATGGATAGGAAAAGTGCTGAGAGGGTGGGAAGAGCAGTGCTCGAGTTGGAAGAGTTTTGGTATGGGAGAAATAAATGGGAACAATAGGTTGGAGAATAGGGGATTGTTTAAAAATGCCGATTAGCAATTACTTGGGCTGCTGATGTGTTAAATAGAAGAGCAATAAATTGCATAAGACTCTCTCTAATGCATTATCTATGAGGGTTATATATCCTTGCAGCTTATGAATCCATGCTAACAGCATAGCAATGCTGCAACTCTACCTTTGTTCTAATGTGCTATCCTTTTACGTGCATGCATATCTTTGCATAAATTTGTCAGTGACTCTTAGTTTGAATAGTGATATTACTTTTAGCTGAGTTCAATGATAGGAAAAGATCCATGTAGCTTGTCAACCTCATACTCATATAACTGGGACTTCATGGCTTATTGTTGTATTACGAGTTTCTCGCTGCTGCTAGTCTTTAGAAGTTATTTGGACATTTACTAGCTGACACAACAAATGAATTGACCTTAATGCTAGTTTTTATTAATACATTGTAGGATCCATATGGCCAATGCTTCAACTAATGCTATTTCACTACTAGCATTTTTTAACCTATTAACTGTAAAGGCATGGCAGCTTAGCATGGGGTTGGTCTTAATTCCATGAGATTTCTTATCCTTGAAAAACCACACCAATCAATGTCTGTAACTTTGTATATTGTGTCCTATTGTTTTTGAAAGCTGTCTGTCCTCCATGCAACTATAATGATGTCGTCAATCGCCCATGATCAATTCCTGCTTTTCTCTAGGGGCAACACCACTATGAGCTGTAACTAGTCACTTTCTATTTTCTGATTTGCATCTTCCGATGAAGAAAATGCCAAGGGTAGGTGTCGTTCACCCTTTTGTTTCTCCCATCTGGAACATCGTCCATCTCTCACAATATAAGACCTTCTGAAAGGAAGATGTTAATGGCAAGATCCTTCCAACCCACTTAAGTATCCATTTGCTCTTTTCTGCTATGCGTAGAACTTGAGCTTGATAACAGAAGGGTATCATCAGGTGGTTGACAATCAAGAGAATGTGTTGGACAAATATAAAATTGTATTTATCTAATGTATTGATCCTCGATCTTGGAGAAAGGATCACATATGGTTTGTAAGTTCATGTGTGGTGTGTCACGTCCCACAACTACATGCACACGAAAATTCTCGATATTTACATTAATTTATGGAATAAACAGTAGGTCTTGTTATGTCTTGCATGTGAGACCTTGCATGTAACGTTGTTTCTGAGATTAGCCATGATCAGAAAACTGAAAGGGTATTGGCTGAATTCAACCAATACCTCTGGCATCTGGATTCAGATGGGCATAGGAATTTGGTAACAACCAATCTAAAGAGGTTTAGTTTGGCCTATCTTCTTTCAGGGCCTATTGTTAACCACAAGATGATCTGATCTCCAATGACAAGAATTCTTCAACGGAGTCTCGATGCATCTTTCATATGAAGTATTTCCGACATCTCTGTGCACACAAGCTCATGGAAAAAAATATTATCGTTTCCTTGGTGCTGTGTCCTCCACACTACATTATTTGCAGGAGCTGTTGGTTCTCGATTTTCCTCATCGATTGTCGCACCTGGAAATATGCACATAGCTATTAAGTATTAGTTTGGTTTGGTTTTCCTCAATCTAAAGAGGTTTAGTTTGGCCCATCTTCTTTCAGGGCCTATTGTTAACCAGAAGATGATCTGATCTCCAATGACAAGAATTCTTCAACGGAGTCTCGATGCATCTTTCATATGAAGTATTTCCGACATCTCTGTGCACACAAGCTCATGGAAAAAAATATTATCGTTTCCTTGGTGCTGTGTCCTCCACACTACATTATTTGCAGGAGCTGTTGGTTCTCGATTTTCCTCATCGATTGTTGCACCTGGAAATATGCACATAGCTATTAAGTTGAAATCTTCAGTTTGTTTGTTTGTTTATCTGACATAAGCAAGAGTGCAGAATTCACCTGCTGCTTTCTTTTTGACCTTTTCGGGTTCTTTTCGATGGATAGAATGCTCCTTTTTTTCAGGACTACTTCCGTCTTGATATCCTCTTTCTACCGAAAAGTTTATATGCTTTTATCAATAACTAAATGTTGTTCAGTTGTTCTGAATTAACCATTTAAAAAATCTTAAGATGTGCCAAACTGTGAGTCTGCCAAGAATTTTAACCAAGTTTCATGGCACGTTCCTTTTGCAGGTTCTCCATGGTCATACCAGGCTTCAGGTGGACTGACTGTATGTGGATCATATGATCAATCCTTGAATCATGTGTCTATGACAAGCCAAACAATGCTGCAAGTCCAAGATGGTGAACAAAGTATCATTAATGAGCGATTTTGATTTCTTTGCCCATCTATTAAGGTGAATGAATCAAGTGGATACATAAAAACACAAAAAAGTGGTGTCTTATGCACACTTGTTAGTGCAGGCAAGCTTTTGTAACACACATCATGGTATATACAAAAGCTTGCATGCTGAATTTTTCATTTATTATTTGATCATTTATATATATATAGTATTTAATGAGACAGTCGTTGCATGAAAATGATAATGATGACACAGGTGATGATGATTTTAGTAAAAATAAAAATAAAAATAAAAATACTCAATTACATATTCGGAAATATAATATAAATGAATATGATAAATTGGAAATTCTTTTTATATAACATAAGTGTTACAATTGTAAAACATTAAATGCTAAAGTTTAACAAATTTAAATCGTATAATTAATGTCTCTATAAAAATTTCCTCAAAATGACATATATAACAAATCTAAGATTTTTCTTTTTTGCTGCAAGATTGAAATGAAAGGCCAAGAAATCCTCAGACCAATGATTAAAAAAATATTTTGGCACACAGTAATAAACATAAAATATAAAACATAACCCGGAGGGAGAGGATAAAGACAGACAGAAATGGGACAACAAAAGAGTAAGACATGACAAAGAGGAGAGAGACGATACCGATGAAGTAAAGTGAGACTTCTTTCCTCGTCTTACATTTGTTCGGCTGGTAATCCATATTCAGCCCACAATCCACATCTTACATCCTCTTAATCTAATCCTAATTAATATTAGGGGGTATGGGTAACTATATTTTGGAGGCAGAAAAAGGCATAAATAGGACAGCAACGTGGGAGAAGAATACAACAACGGGATTCCAGAAAAAAGGAAGAAAACAAGACAGAAAAGGAAGAGAAAGAAAGGAAAGAAGACAAGGACAACGCAGAGAGACTGTTCTCAATCATCTAACAGTGTTCTCATCTCAGGTTAGATCAATCTACAGTAGACTCTTGCTGTGATTACTTGCGGAGGTTTTAGATATTGTGGGCAGTGAAATGATCCTTGTATCCCAGTTATTCTCTTGTGGTTATTGCTAGGATTTTGGGCAAGAGATTGAGAGATTTGTATATTCATTATTCTCATAGTGGATTATCTCTAGTTTGCCCCGTGGTTTTTACCCTTCACATTGA